>CAJQZJ010032031.1:16766630-16790357 GCA_907164525.1 Lophiomys imhausi | reverse complement strand
TGTGTGTGTGTGTGTGTGTGTGTGTGTGTGTGTGTGTGTGTGTGTGTATTCATCATGTGTGATGGTACATGTGTTAAAGGAGCATGAGCACATGTATCTTCAGTGTCATTCCTCAAGAACCATCCACGTTGGTTTTTTTGCTTGTTTTTCTTGCTTATTGTCATTTTTTTTACCCAAGGTCTCTCATGGGTTCAGAGTTCACCTTATTAAGCTGGGGTGACTGGCCAGTGAGCCCCAAGGATCTGCTTTTCTCCCAAGATCTGAGATAATAAACACACATCAACACACATGGCTTTTCTTTTTTTAAATATCAGCTCTGGGGATCAAACTCAGTCCTTGTGCTGAAATGGCAACACTTTACAAGCTGAGACATCTCCCCTACCCTCAGTTTGTCATTTCATTAAAATACAAATAACATGAAGCTAACATCACTACATTAAACATGAAAGTCTAAAACTCAGAACCTTTTGCTTTAGCAAAAGCTATTTCCTGACCACTCCTCTAGGTACTACTACAGAGCATCCACTGAGAAGAAGAGAAAGGTCTTGGAGATGAAGAATCAGCCAAAGATAAGACATATTAGAGGCAAAATAGAGCTGCAGCCCTGCCAACAGGTTGTTAATTCAGAATGCAACAGCCCTTCTAACATCATTGGAAAGCCGATTGCCAAACAAGGAACATCAGTCTCTTCACGTCTACAGCAAACACTCCCTTGAATGCAAAATTACAACTTGGTGACTATTTGGGATCCAGCCCTCTGTATTTTTCATGAAGCTTAAAGGAGATTAATGGGACAATCAAGATATTATGGATGAAAACCACATGCATTTCAAATGAGACTGTGACAAATGGCTGGGAAGCCTCCAGAATAGGCAACAGGAGCCCTGAACTGGGGAACATTTTACTATGGTATGCATCCTCATCCTGCAAATTACCCTTGGCCATAAGACACCGAGAGAACATATAGCTTTTCTCTGGGATCCATAAGACAGGAAAGGATTCTTGTCATTAGGCAATTATAAGGTCCAAGGGGACAGTGTTGGCACCAAGCACTACAGAAGCACATACAGTTCTATTCAGATGAATCCCATTATTATTAAACATTTCAATCAACATAATAATTATTATAATGTCTAGCATTTATCAAGAGTCTGTTATATGCTCGACAATCTATATGCAATGACTCTAAGGCTCTTAGCAATACTCCATGGTGTTATCTGTTTATCCCTACTGACAGTACTTAGTAAACAGGAATCCAAATATTTTCCACATATTATATAGGTGCCGAGGGATATATATATATATATATATATTATATGCAATTATCTATCTTATATATTGTAGTTAAAGTATATTGTGGTGGTCTGAATGCGAAATGTCCTCTACAGTCTCAGATATGTGAACACTTGGTCTCCAGTAGATGGGGCTGTTTAGGGAGGTTTAGGAAGTGTGGCCTTGTTGGAAGAAGCATGCCTCTAGAGGAGAGCTATGAGATTAAAAGCCTCATGCCATTTCTAGTTCTCTCTCTTGGTTTCATGCTTGATGGTCAACAAGTCAGCTCTCAGCTTTCTAGTCATGCCACAATTCCTACCACTTGCTGCCATGCTGTCCCCACAAGTATGGGTTTTAACCCTCTGGAATCAGCAGCTAAAATATACTGTTTCTTCTAAAAGTTGTCTTCATCATGGTGTTCTAGCACAACAAAAGGTAACCAATACATATTTGCCGACTGGTAAAATGATGAGGGGCTCATCAAGTCTTCACATCAAACCTACCATGTGGACAATCCCTGATTCCAACATTTGATGATGAAACAACAAAGGAGCAAAGTCACTACCATCCTCTCCCCTCCTAGCTAAGCTGGAAGGGCAAGAAGAAAACCAGGCTCAGTTCATCATAGCCTGGGGCATATACTCAGGCCTAGCTTACCAACAGAACAGCCAGCACGCAGGTGCAGCCACGCTGTAGAATGTGCTCTTTGTCCCTGTGACACACTACTGCTTCTTAAAGATGGTGCCTGGAGTTGAACACCAGGTCTGATAACTACCTCCAATCACTTGTCTTCCCTTGGTTCACCCTATGTCAATTATAATTCACACATAACTTGCTACTATGAGCAAATAGCCCCAGATATTTCTTTTCTTTTCTTTTTTGTTTTGTTTGTTTTTTGAGACAGGGTTTCTCTGTGTAACAAGTTCTGGCTGTCCTGGACTCACTTGGTAGACCAGACTGGCCTCAAACTCACAGAGATCTGCCCGCCTCTACCGTCCAAGTGCTGGGATTAAAGGTGGATGCCACCACGCCTAGCATCCAGACTTCTTTTTATCGATGCAGGACATTTTGGAAAACATTTCCCTTGAGGGGTGGTGGTAGTAGTTTTGTAAGCATCAAATCACCTGTTTTCTTTGAAGGCACCTCTGAACAAGTCCAAGGGCAATTGCCACAGCATTCCTGATCATTCTGTGTATTCTCCATGCCATTATGCTGCAAACATCATAGACCAACAGAGAAAGGATATTCTTGGACAAAGCATAATACTTTAAAGAGTAACTAGAGTGAGACCGTCGTGATGAAATCCATAGCTGGTAAGGTGCAGACTGAGCATCCCCATCACAAGCCAGTGGAATGCTTCACCTCTGAGAAGGTGGGACAGTGTGGATGTGAGCATAGACCACGCTGAACATTTCTTTGATCCCTTCCCCTCAGTATAGATGCCTTCTCTGGATCCGCTGTCCATAGACCACGCTGAACATTTCTTTGATCCCTTCCCCTCAGTATAGATGCCTTCTCTGGATCCGCTGTCCCCTTCCTCGTGCTATCAATACCACAGATTCCATTCGAGAATCCTAGTGGCACAAGGAAAATTGAGTCTCTCAATGGTTTCTATCCTATGGGGACAAAGATTGGTTGATTCAGGAGTGGTCACATGATCCAAGCCAGTCTAGTCTGAGTGGCTCTCGGTCTTATGCTGGGATAGGATAATAATGGGCTTCTTTTCTGCTGGCCATTGTAAAGGAAGTATGCTACAGAAGCACATGAGCTCCAGGACATCTGAGGGGCCCCCCAAAAAAGCCAGTATTTGATGGAGACAACATGGTGTTAGACCAGACGATGAGAAGGAAAGACATCAGACCCTGAGAGGATACTATCTAGTCAACAGAGCAAACAGCCCCCTTAAGTCTGCTCAAGTCTGTGCTTTCCAATTAGATGAGATAATAAATCCTTTTTATTGTTGCAGCCAGTTTGTTAGGTTTCTATTCTTTGCAAATGAGAACACCTGAACCAATACAAATGTGGATCTTTGGGGCCATCCCTCTGATGAATGAGGGGGAAAGTTAAGGGTGATCTCACAGTTCCTGAGCCTGACAACTCCATCTCAGACAAAACTCAGGCACTAGTCCACTAAAGAACAGATTCTTCCCACACCATATCCACAAAGGAAACTCCTACTCACTCATCAAGACCCAGCTCAGATGTCCCTTTTATTTCCTAGACTATACTCAGGCAAAACTAATCACTTCCTTCTGTTTTATTCCCATTGAAATGTGTTACTCATTCACTTATATAAATATCAATGCAAAGAAATTACATATAGCTCAGGAGTAGAGAACATGTCTTATTCATCTCCACATGTATCAGCCCACACATAGGAACATGGATGCTGGAGGCTCTGCTTGACATGAACTCACACAGCTGCATGCCACTTTGGCTATGTTTCCTCTCCTACAAAATAGGCATGATTGGACTGTTATTAAGACATGACTTCACATGTATTAGTCAGTCATGTGCCCGGGACATTAGTAAGCATGTGGCAATAGGCAGTAATAAGAATTTCATTAAATTTTCTTAAATAAAAAGTAAAATTAAGTTGATAAGGAAATACATTAAAAAATCTTATCAAAACTACTAGCTCAGTGTTGACAGTGCAAAATTAACAATCAGCCTAGAAGAGGGAAGAAATTTCTTAAGTCTATGGTTGGGAAAGAAATAGGTGTGGGCTTAAAACTTGTCTTTGCCTTGATTTATAGGATCAAGTCCATGTTGTTAAATTGAGCTCAAGAGGCCTTTTCAACATGTAGCAACACGATGGCAAAAGAAGCCTGTTGGTGACAGGTATATTACACGAAAGGAAATGGAAATAATCTTAACACAAATATGCGTCACCCCAGGGCTGGCCCATAAAATTCATGTGAGCAAACCATTTCCAGAGTAGATAGCTTACCTTTAGTGACAGGCATCAACTGCTGCTTCTAAAAACAAAACTTGATCTTATCCTTTGTTCTCTAGTCCTGTGGCTCAGGAATGACCCCACCTCTACTCTGAGAGTACAGGCACAGGGTACTACCTAGCTTGCCAAACCCAGGTAGACCATCAGATCTTGCTTCCTAGGGCCATCTTCAGTGATTCCAGAATACACATGCCAACTGATGGGAACCAATGAAAGTCAGTTCGAAGACTTGACTAAAACAACTGTATGTGAAAGAGAAGCTGCCTTCTCACCAGGGGCATTTCCATCAGAGGAAGAAATGGATATGACATGCATTTGATTCTGTTATGGGACCTCTCATGAAGAAGTCAATGAGCATTAAGCCAACACGGAGGAAAACAGAAGTAAGTGCTGAAAGGAAAGCTGCAGGGAACCAATTATATCAAGAGACACCACAACATCAGCCAAGTCACCTACATTCACAAGACAATTCTTGTTTACTGGCAGTCATTTGGCAACCTTCCAAAGCCTGTCAGACCTCTCTTTCCTCCAGAAATCCGAGACCCAAGCCTGTCCTCAACCCTTTACCCTCAGCCATCTTGCCCATCGACAAGTCTAATATTCCCACGCTTTGGGCATATAATAAAACTTATGTGTGCTTTTCCCATTATCATTCTATTGTCAGCTTATCTCATAGATGGAAGTCATCCAATCTTCAGAGAAAGAGGAATGCATTTAAAACTTACCTATGTCAACTATTTGATCCATCAGCTTCAATCATATCACTTCATTTTATCACATGCACGCAAAATTCCCATATGAAGCTCCCCCAATTAAGCCTTTCTTTTAGTTAACAGGCCTTGGTTTTGTACCTGACACTCATGGATATGGGGATTTCTTGTGTTAGGATGCTCAAGAAGGGGGATGTCAGAGTTAGGACTAAGAATCAGAGGTGCCTGTCTGGTTCTGTTTAGACGGAACCCTCTATCTAGGGAATTCATGATGAATTTAGACTTGGTGTCAAAATCCACTCTTGGGTATTTCATTCATCACCTTTCATCTCTTCTAACCCCTGTTTCATTACTAGATGAATAAAGAAATGTTTCTTAAGCAAACATCTTCATTGTTTATCTAGCAGAGTTCTTTTCCTTTTTTGGAATATATGAGTTACTTAAAAAATTAACTTTCCTCTGAGATACAGTAAGAATTGAATTAAATTAAAGAATAGGCTGGTCCTTCTCAATGTGTGGTTTCCTTTATTCAAATTGACATTTTGTAGATTCCAGAGACTATCACTCTTATGAAGACAGCTTTTGGTTGCACTGCCAGGTACAGAGTCCTTTCGTTGCTTAAAAGAACCAGAGAAAGATGACTCACATGCATGCTCTGCAGAAAGAGCAATGGGAGGATGAAAATGCCAGCTTCCAAAAGAAAAGAGTGGTTCCAAAGTAGAGCAAAACAAAGTGAAGCAGGCTGAGGGCCCTAGGGACACCCAGTCATAGGGGCAGGGAAGAATTAGAAGAAGCTAGAAGGAGAAATCACAGCCCCTGACAGTCTTTCCTACACAAAACATGTAAGCCCCTTTCCCTCCTCAGTCCAAGATCTGATTCCAGCATCACTCCTTGGTCACAGTCTGTCCAAAAGCATGTCAAACAGTACTCTCAGCTGTCTCCACAGCAATCCATGAACACCCTAATTCTCCTCAACTGGGATTCATTGGGAATTAGTAGTAAATGGTCAAAATAAGATGATGTCCAACATAAGGAACATGATGCATCATAAAAATTATTTTCAGCATCTCCCTACTAGCTTAAAGGGAATCTGTGTCTGGTTCTCCTTTCTCTTCTGACCCTGACACATGAATTCCTACTTTCATTGCTCTGAGTTTTGCCTTAGAAGTAATCTTAGTCAACCCATCTCTCTTATACAATAGCTGGAGTCCTTAATACTCAGCGTCAGCCACGTGTTCTACGCATGCACACACTATTCACCCAAGGTCTGGCTCTTGCAGATAGCAAGAGAGATTTCCATAGCAGACAATAGGAGACTTGTTCACATCCATGAGGAGGTGCTGTCCTGCCAGGCCTTCCCCCGTTGTGCTCAGGATCAGCCTTCTAGCCTTGCCCCAGCCCAGAGAGGTGGGGTGCATGCCACCCAATAGGCATCGAAGCCTGTCATCTCACTGCTTGCCTCTCCTTTGCATCTCTCAGTCTGGAATCCCTTAGCTCCAGTCTTCAGATCATCCCAGGACAGGAAAGGTTGCTTCTGCAGGAGCTAGTAGGAAGGGTTATGCCCTGGGAGTAGGCAGTAGGAATAGTTCTGTCTGAACCATCCTGGCAATGACAGTACAGCCACTGCTCTCTGTGTTCAAACCAGCGCTGGCTCTCTGAATGTGGCATCTGCCAAGGTTCAGCAAGGATGACAGATGTCTCTCTGCTCCAGGAACAAACAACACAGCCCTGTGGGGGTGACAAAAAAAAACCCAAAAAAAAACAAAAAACAAAAAAAAAAAACAAAACAGCCGCAGCCAAACCAGAGCAGAGAGGTGCCGATCTCCAGGAATAATCAGAAGAACAGTGTGGGGGTCCAAGTCTACCACATACCTGCTCCCCTAAAGAAAGGGAATTCTCATCAGGAGTGTGCCTGTGCCTGGGTGGCCTCATTCATCCACAGATGAGCTGTTCATTCAAGAGATGCTTGAAGTATGTCTAGGAATGTGAGCCCTGACCTGCCCCCAGGACTGCTCAGTTAACCTATAATTAATCCCCCTTCCATGGGGAATAAAATGGGGGAGGCTGAAGGGGGATTAAATTTAGGAAGTGTCATCATCCTGAGTCAGCTCTAATTCTCTGTGTCCTGATTACATCACACACATCTGTATGAGCTCCCATCCACAAAGTGCCTCAGAGGTACATTGTAGGTGCTCAGTGGATAGCTGCTGAATGAATAGAACAATTCCAAGGCAACTGAAGGCAGTGAGGAGCAAAGACATGAAAAAAAAGAAGAAAATAACTAAGTAGAGTGAAGTGATAAGAATAATTAGGGACATCAACTACAAAGACGGGACATAATCTGATGAGAGTACACAAGAGAATCATCTCATTATGTATTCTGAATTAGGCCCATGATGTTTGCAGTGTTTCTTGGAACTGACTCAACACAGAAAAAGAAAAAAGGAGGCTACCCCAGACTTTAAAAAAAAAAAAAAAAAAGCATGGTGTTGTCTTGAAGAAGAAAAATGAACCAGTAGACACAATGCAATGGGATAAATGATCTGGGACAAAAGCCTGGGCTAAGATGGCTTTGCAGAGGCACTAATGGCCAGAGGACCTGGCAGAAAGCAGAAAGGAGGAGCCTGGGGAAGGCGGGAAACATTTTTCACAGGGAGTGCTGAGTACTGTTCCTCCTTGTGCCCGGAAACAAAGGGTGGCAGTGAAGCTTCCCAAACTCTTTGGCTGCACCCAAGCTAGGGAAGCCACTTTTAATTTGGCCTCTGAACTCTCCTAGAAGCAGAGACTGCCACATTTAGCAGAATCTTACACTGCCTTGACCTTGTAGGGAGGGCCACTTGGAGCAGCTATGGATTCAAGCATCTTCCATCCAACCCAAAGGGTTTCATCCGGCTTTGGATGCAGCTCACTTCTTGCCATTCAGCCCCTACGTGTGTTTCTTATATGTCCAAAGGAAAACATGCTAAGAAACTGAGTCAAGCCATTTTGACTCTACCATAGCCTAGAAATTTACAAAGAACCTGGAAACACAGCAGCAGCCAGAATTTCTGCAGGTCACGAGGAGGAGAAGAGGGGATGAGGGATACAGCCCAATCAGAGGTCTAGGTCTTTCGCCATCAAGGTCGATAGAACTAAAATGGCACTTGGAGCATCTGCGAGAGGAACTCTGGGCACCCAAGTTATAGGAAAGATGCTTTGCTGAGCAGAGCTGGGCTTTGGAGCCATCAGGATGAGAGTTCAAGCTTTAAATCAACAGCCTTATAGTTGTCAGATCCTGAGAGAGTCATTTAACCTCTCTGAGTATTTGTGTTCCCAACTCTATTGTGACTCTAACACTTGTTGGGCAGGGAAACTGATAGAATGAAATGTGCTGAGGTCTAAGTTTATGCTGGTGAGAACAGGTAAGTAGAAACTGTTGGCTATTTGAACTGCTGTTAGTGTCACCTTCCTCCTCTTCATCATCATCATCTTCACCAGATATAGCTCAAGACATATCTTCATATGTCTTCATAGTTCTGAATTCTAAACATCCTCCTTGGAAGGCAAGAATGAGAATGTCCACTTTCGTATGGGCTAGAACTAGAAGAGTCCCCAGTCAAGACAGTGCTCCACTATATATGACCTGAAGGCCATTGTGCCACTTGCCTGGAGTACTGTTGGCCTCCTGGTAACAAGGCTACGCGTGGATTTGCTGCTACTACTAAGACAGGGTAGGTGAAACAAGAGAGCTGAGAATTTAGAACATGGGCAATCAGCAAGATGTTCCTAATTCTTCTGCTGCCTCCCACTCCCAGAGCTGTGGCTGCAGAGAGGAGGGACATGAATGGACCAGGTCACTGGCTCTTGCCAAGAGTATGTGCTCCAGGTGAAAATGGCAGCCCCATCATCCCTGTGAATCTCCATGTGACCTCTTATCAAGAGCAAAATGTAGGTTAATACTGGGATATGAGAAACAGAGCTGAGACACTGCCATGAACCACCAAGGCAAGCAGGCAACAGTATGTGCCGGCATCTCCCAACCCTGCAATGACAGCCAGTGATGCAGCTTAGGGGGGTGACGATATTTCTTACCCAGCCCAGGCAAACCATGGCCCAGTTCTCTGCTGCCTTGGAGCTGTGCCCATCTTGTTGATCCAAAGCCAGGGTCTCCCTCAGCAAGCTGCTGGCAATAGAAGCTACCCATTAGCACCTCAGCTACCATTCCTGCACACTCTACTCCCTGAAGACCTTTCAGATCCATTATCTCTCATAGCCTCTAGGAGGCTGGAAAAGGGAAAGCCAGGCTGACCCTGCATCGTGAAGGAAAGGATGGCTCCTGTATACTACTACTTCTGACTTTCAGGTCAGAAGTAAACTGTGACCTTCCCACAGCACCCTTAAGAACAAGGACATATACAGGGGGAGGGCGAATCACTGGCATTCCCCTTGTGAATACACACTAAGGAAGCAAGGGTGGACTTTGAAACAAGGGAGAATGAGCCAGGAAGATTTCCATTCAAATCCTGTGTTTACTGTTGTCTGCATGTTTATACCTTTGGGCACCTGGTATCATCATATAAGCTTCAGTTGTCCCGTCTGTGTAAGGGAGCACTACTGGAACAGAAATGGGATGATAGTGTAAGGTACAGTGCCTGGAAGGCAGCATACTCTTAATGGGTACTTGTGGAAGTTCTACAGAGTGGCCTCTGACTCGGCCATGTAGCCTACAGAACAAGGCTTAAAGGAGGTCTCAGCGACTGTCTATATGCTTAGATTTGTGGTTTTTTATGCATCAGCCCTCCTCACCCAAGGACCCTGTCTGACAGATAGCTCATAAAAAGGCATACAACAATAAAATGTACCCTCAGAGTCTCCATAAACCATCTTTTCACCCACAGAGAGGACAGTATGAAGAGAAACTGTTTCTGTCGCCCTCCAGGCCAAACCACTATACTCACCAAGCTGAAGCAGCATGGGGGCACAATGGTCTTTCCAATTGTTCACAGTCTCACTGCCAGTGCAGAAGAGATGGAATGTTTACTGAATTTAAGCAATCTCTCAATGGGGACATGTCCCCAAGAGCACCAACATCCTCAGGCCTTGAGAAAAACAACTCCAAACCTACTTTCAGTGAGAGCTGAAAGTAGTTTCCTAAAAAATCTTTTTCTACATGATGAGGTAAGCTTCCTCAACCCCTCCCCCTTAACCTGCCTAACACTTCTGGTTCCTTGTTCTTCTTCCAATCAATTGTAAAATGAAGTTATCACCTTGGAATTCTGACCAGCTGCCACTTTTGGAATATCTACTCCCTAGAATTTTCAGCCACAAAGACATAAGAAAGCCTACAGAGCTTCAGCACAGAAGAGTTCCCAAGCCTCAGAGACTCCACCATCAATGAGTTGTTCCAGCTCCACCAGAGACTGGAGTCAAGAAGAGCCAAAGACACTCACTAACAGCCACCCCTGCCTGGTGCCAGCCCTCGGGAGTGTGCGTAAGCTCTCCCCATAAAAATGGCATTGTATCCTAAGTAACCTTTATTTAAGTCAACTCCATCTAGTCTTAATAAGCAAAATTACTCCATTACTTCCTTTTTTAAAACCTTCCACAGTTTTCCACGCTGCCCATACTAAATTGCAAATTGCTTCCTCTGTCCCACCAGGCCACTGGCTGTGTCTCTTGATACTGATTTCCTTATCTTATTTTTTTTTTTCTCCCTGGAGCCTTCCCAGCTCTTCCTACATGGGAGCTAGCACCGCACTCTTTCCCTCTTTCTGCACTTCCTATTCCCTATTGGTTTCAGCTCAAAGTTGTTTCCTAAGACAGACTTCCCTGACCACACCCTAAGGCAAGTTACAGCCATCCTTTCTCTACTTTACTGTTAGTTTTAAAAGACACCTATCCCCATGCCTTTTGGTTCTTGCTTCCCCTTCCCACAAGGTAAGTTCTGTGAGGTCAGGGACAAAAATCTTATTTCTTCTACCAGTTTATTATAATACATTGTGTCTCACAGATCCTCAGTAATCTCGCCTGGGTTGGGGAAAGGGGAAGAATTAAATTCTCCAACATCTGCCTTCATTCACTCACATAGCATTCAAAGCACAGTTTTCAAGGTTTCTCCAAACCACAGATAAAGAAACTACTGTCTGGAGAGCATGATGCTAAAACCAGATGTTAGTAACATGACCATTTTGTGTGCAACTCCAAGTGTCTTGGTTACTTTTCTATTGCTTTGATAAGCCACCATGATCAGACAACTTAGGGAAGAGTTTATTTGGGACTTTACAGTTTCATAAGGTGAGTCCATGACCATCATGGTCAGAAGCAGGTAAGGCAGGTAAGGTGCTGGGGCAGTAGCCGAGAGCTTACTTCATGATCCACAGCAGGAAGGAAAGAAAACTAACTGGGAATGGAGCAGGGTTTCGAAACTTCAAAGTCCACTCCAGTGACACACGTCCTCCAACAAGGTCATACCTCTTAGTCTTTCCTAAACAGTTCTATAAAATGGGAACCAAGTGTTCAAACATATAAACCTATAGAAACCATTCTTATTCAAACCACCATAATGTGTGTACACATATATGTGGGGGGTGTGTGTGTATGTGGCAGCCATTAGGCTGATGTCAATCACTATCCACCTTGGTTTTTGAGACAGAATCTCCACTGGCTTGGGACTCACTGATTCTCTTAGGCTGGCTAACCACAAAACCCCAAGGTTCCACCCATTTCTGCCTTCCCAGGGCTGAGATTGCAAGTGTGTGCCAGTGCATCTGGATTTTTTTTTTAATATGGGCCCCCTGTTATCTCCCGATTCTCAACTTGATCACTTTTTAATGAGTGAATCCTGTCCAAGAAGCCATGGACCCTGCCTAAGTCATATACAATCAGTGAGTAGCAAAACCAGAATTGGAAGCTGGGGTTCTTTGCAAGTTACAGCCTAAGTGCCTCATCCTGAATGGAAGAACAAGACTTCACTGTGTTGCATCCCAGCAAGGTGGGCTGGGTAGACCAGAGGCTGAGTTAGCCCCTTTACCTGCTTCTGCTTAAACAGAGTTTTTGCCTGACAAAAGTTGCTGAAATCACTCGGGCTATAATCAACAAGAGTTGGACTACAATCTGAACCTGCTTTGAGAGCTGACTTCTGTTCCAATGGAACTACAACAAATCAAATCTGCTTGGGGAAGAAAAGGAAACAAGGGGGAAAGGCTTTATTTTCTGTAGCATTTTAATGAAGGATTGATTGAGGTTTTATGCAGCTAGAAAAACACTGTCAGAGAGTAATTGCCAAGGAAGTGCAGGCCAAGAGCCATCTGCATAGAGGGAACAGCTAAGGTTACTAGAAGAAACTGAAGGCACAGGTAATTGGACCAAATGATAGAGAGGCTTCAACTTCAGAGTTCAGCATCCAGCCTGAGAAATCTGGGTACCTGTCATTGCCCCAATCCAGCTCATTGCAGGCAATGGAATCTCTCTAACTTTAAGCAACCCAGAGAACCTTCCAGGAACATTCCAGAGATGATTTTTTCGACTTGTTCATAGTCATAACAAAGTAGGTGACTACTTCAGACAAACTGAAGCCCAGACGTTCTGATGCTGAAGAGTCTCTTCTTCAGCTAAGGTGAAGAGCTCATTTGGAGTGGTGACAGCAGGACTTACTGCAGATTAGCCAATTAGACAAAGATATACCACTATTCCTTCATTATATGTGTGGACCCAGGTTATGTGGCCACATTATCTAACTTCTCTTCTTTGATTCCCCACTGTATTTGTCTCCATTTACCTTGTTATACTGACCCTTCAGCCTGGCATGTAAACTTGCAGTCAGATTTCCAGATGAGTCTAGAGACCCTATTCCATCCCCGTGCTTGCTCCATGATGAATGGTTCAGGCCACTCATCTAGATTCCCACGGGGATCTCAATGGGCCCTAATTAAAAAAAAAAATCGTCTCCTGGTCCCTTCTAGAACTACTAACAAGCTCTCTAACCTTAACTCTCAGTATGTCTTTGATATGTTTCCTACAAAGTTGAGAGTAGGTTTCACATAAGTATAGAAACTACAGAAAGAATAATAAATAAGGGATTGGAGAGAAGAATCAACTCAGACAGACTGTGGTGAGGCAAATAGTTTAGCGTGACCTCCTTATTTGGCTGAAGTTTGCTCCAAGGAGGTACACTGTGAATTGCTTGGCACTGCACACATGAGCTTTAAATCTGCTGCTGTAAATGACCTGGCATGGATGAAGGTAGTCTAAAAAAGACACCTGCATGCCTTCCTTTGGCTAAAGGACTATATAAGCAATCAATGGACACCAGTGAACTGGACTGTCCCCACAGAGTTCATGCTAGGAAGAGAAAATGCCTAAAGTCTGGGCCACGCAGAGAGGAATGTTTTCTTCTGTGAAGAGATTCACAACTTGTTAGACCACCTTATAGGAGAGAAAATGATGGGCCAGTGGTGGGTGGGTCCCCATGTTAACTGGGTACTGCCTAGATACAGTGACTGGCTCTCTACCTAAGCCTTCTCTTCATTCAGGATCCCCAAAGATGGGCTTGACAGGGATCACTGACTCTCTCATCCCTCCCAATGTTGACATATTGACCAAACCTTTTTTGGTTGTTTGTTTGGTTGGTTGGTTGGTTTTTGAGACAGGGTTTCTCTGTGTAGCCTTGGCTGCCCTAGAACTCACTCTGTAGACCAGACTGTCCTCAAACTCAGAGATCCATCTGCCTCTGCCTGCTGGGTGCTGGGATTAAAGGCTGAGATTAAAGGTCAGAAGAGAATCCCAGGCATTAGTCCTTACCTTCCACCTTGTTTGAGACTGGGGTCTAGGCTCCTGTGGCTCTGGTCCCATGTTAATTAAATCAATCTGATGAATGCCCCAATTTTATTGCTTCTCAATGGTGTGTGCTCATTTACACCCTTCAAGGAGAGGGCTCACGTTACAACAGAGTTTCATGGAGCAATTCTGGTGGACAGATTAACCAAACTGTCTCTGATGGCTTAGCACATCCCATGCACCTCAGAATTCCTTATCCTACCTGACAAAGGAATCAAACAACATCCGAAGCCCATGTTTTATTGCCTCCTGTCTTCCTGGCTCTCTGGAAGTCTGAGATAGTTAAGAAACAGAGAAGAGAGAGAATAGATATGCACACATGAGGAACATCTAATCAAAAAGATCTGTGACCCCAAACACTTCTTGATGGTGGGGAGGGGCATCTTTACTTCTATTTCCACCTCACTCCACCACTAAGGCAGAAATACAGCTGCACTGTTGAGAGGATCCGCCCCCCTCCAATCTGTAAGGGCAATCAAAGTTCTCCTTGTCTCTTTCTGTGGCTCCTTGGAAATGTTAAATGCATGTATCTGCTACAGAAAGATGGGACATGACATATTTGCAACCAAAATATGAATTGGTTGAATGTTGTCTGAAGATAGCTGTTTCTGTTATCTTTTAATGGATTTGGGGGAAAAGAGTTGCTGATGTAGATAAAATAGTTATAAAACTTAATGCTTCAGCTTTGGATGTGTACCAACCACAAGCAGGCTAAAAATAGACTTAACTACATCAATAATGTTTCTCTTTGGAGCTTTAGGCCATTTGGGGTGGGGGTTGGGAGCATTCAGAGAGAACAGAAGGGCAAAAAGCAATGCAAAGAGAAAATGCTGCACATTAGGCATCCGGACCAGTATCTCAGTGGCAGCCTTGTTGGAAGGCCCCTTCTGCAGACATCCATGTACGTGTTTCCTACACAAAGCTCATCCATATATAATAAAAACACAGGGTTTCCTACAAGGCTGCTATGTCGACTCTTAAAACCACTGTCACTGCCTGTCTGAGGCTTAGGTTTCTCCAATTCCTAGCTCTTTGTTGGAGGTTGACATTCAAAGACCTCAGAATCACAGAATCCCAACATAGATCACATCAGTGGCAGAAGGGAACATGTCCATGCTGGATCAGAGGAGCCCCAGAGTTTCTCTGTCTTGTTGTTCTCCAGGAAGGAGATGAGCCATGCCAAACTGTATGCATAAGGTGGACTTAGGATGGGTCAGTGTGGCAGCAGGATCTATGGGAAATCACTTCAGAATCTTGTTCCAACCCAATTCTGGCCAATGACCATCTCTTTGACCTTGACCTTGAAGAAGTGTCATAGTACTGTGTGATTTACAGGACAGCTTAGAGGAGCGACTGAAATCCACAGAGAACCTGATGCTCAGAGAGTTCCTTGGGGAGCACCTGTGACTCTTATAGCCCACATGTCCCCACCCCTAGTCTGTCTCGAGCTCCTGTCACAGTCTCACTTATGAAGATCCTGAATCACTCAAATAAGGACTGGGTTAAGAGTTAATTACCCCTGTGCTGCCCATATGTGTAGGCCAGTACTACCCAATCTTCTTTACAGACAGAGAGGAAAAGGAGCTGAAATTATACTGTTCACACTGAACCAGATGCCCTGGCTCCTGTACCTTCATTTCCCCTCCTGTTTGTTCTGGACTTGAGGTTCTTAGCCAGGGTGAACTCTACACAGCACATGTGACCCCTGGCCACAACATCACATAGCCCTACTCCCATTCTTCCTGGCCCATTATTCTGTTTCCCAGATTCGCACTGTCCCTCTACTACCTGACTGTAACACCAAGGACCTTCAGTGACTGTACTAGCTATAAGGAGCCACAGGTTGGGACCCCAGAAGCCCCCTTCTATAAAGAAGAGGACTATCTCTTGACTCATAGATGGTTTTCATTATTGACAACATGCAAAATGCAGATTTCATTAAAATGCAAACGTCTGGCTCCCCTGGGGGAGAAATACAACCAGTTGGCCAAATAGCCATTTTTAGCCAGACTCCTCCAAGGCAGCTGTTCCCACAGCTGGAAAGACCATTGTCCTGCTGGTTAACCTTGACCATATTCCCCTTTCCATATGACTTTTTTGGCCCCTACTCATGCCACTAGGAAATGGAGGTTCTTAGCAGGACTCACGCACACTCAACCACCTGACCTAAGGCACCCCTTCACGTGTTTCTTCCTGGAGCTGCAGTAAAGCTCCCATCTTCAAGGTGCTGCCAAGGAGCTGCGGTCCTACCTACAACCCCTTCATGCTCTTTGGTCTACCCAACCCAATCAAGGTGTCCCTTCTCCAGCAATCCCTCCTCTCCAAGCACGTCACAAAAAGCTCTCCGTCCCTCAGAGTCTTCAACTGCTAAAGACCCCAAGCCATTTACGTGAGGGCAAAAGATTGAATGCTCCCTAAGTTTCTCACAAGCGCAAGCTAGTACTGCTCGGTCTGCTTTACAGACAGTGAGGAACACAGGCTACGTGGTCACTCTGAGTCAGACGCCCTGGCTCCATCACTTTTATTTCCCTCCTGTTTGCTCTGCACTCAAAATTCTTGGCCAGAGTGAGCTTTGCACAGAATATGTGACCCCTGGCCACAGCACCACATGGTCCTGTCTCACACAGCTCTTCTGTGACCAGGCTCTGTCTCCTCAGCCAAACTGCCAATCTCCCTAGGACACTGTCAGGTGCTCACACTTGTTTGCCTTCACAGAGGAAGGCTGGGAACTTATCATACAGAAGATTCTAGGCACTGATGAACTGTTTGGTAAGGGATTACTATTTATAACATTCACTCAAAAAAGTGCTGGACTCATACCAACCTCTCAACTTCCCCTCTCTCCCTTCCCTACCCCTCGTTAGAGCCAGGGCCCCAGCTCCTGAAACCACTGAAGATGGACCAGGATGGCTTTCTGTCATGTCCAGCCTTCCTTGCACTCCCCCAGGCTAATCACAGAAGATGGCATGTGATAGACACTCAACATTTCCATACTCGATGGAAAGCATTTACTCCTTACTCCCCACACTCTACCCAGGCAGTTGACTGACCCCAGCACCCCATTCCTTTTCATCAAACAACCATACAGTCCTTGAAATCCTAGGTTCATGCCCTGCCCCAAGTCCTTTCCTAACCCTCTCCTCAGTCAAGTCCCCTCACCCCTTTTCTGATCTCTTCCCTCTGTTTTTATCTGTCACTGTCTTTGTCAAATGGCGTGCAATTGTTTGTCAGGACCTATCTCTCTCTTGCAAGTCAAGCTTTTCTGTGTCCAGGACTGTGTGACTGTCTTCCATGGCCCTGGCCAGGTCTAAGTCACAAATGTGCATGAACAGCCTGACACAGTTATGTGACAAGCCTCATTTCTTCAGTGAAGAGTGGAGACAAGGTCATAAGTTTTCTGCATGCTGCAGAAGGTGGAAGCCCAGAGGGAATCCCCTGTGGAGAGACTTGATGCCACCATCAGTTTAAGACAAGGAAAGGCAGTGCACCCTGTTAATGTCAGAGGTAGAGCATGATTTACCAATCCACTCACAGAACACTAAATTCTCTAGGGGAAGAACCTTCTACTCATCATATATTATGAATAAAAATGCCCAGATTTTGTAGAGTTAGTGTTAACATTGGTTTGTGAAGTAGAAATACAAAAGGGTCATTTCTACAGAAAACGTAATCGCAAAGTTTTTATCTGTATTGCACCATAAGAGATGGGCCTGCTTTGTTCCTAATTCCAACTCTTTCTTTCCAGGGCCTAGGAGACACACCTTGCCATCCTGCTCGCTCACCCAGCAATAAGCTAAGGGCACTATCTGACATTGCACACTCTATACTTGCATAAGTCACGTTTCCAATGTTTTGATTTTTGTACCTTGACACCCAACCTGCTGCCAACTCTCAATGTGGGCAAATCCCTTTCCTCTGTTGTAAAAACTGTTTCCTCCCTGATGACATAAAGAAATAAGCTTAGGTGAGGAAGTTGAAAGCTCTAGGAATCTCTAACTTCAAGGCAGAATCTGAAATTAATTTCCACATCCTATTGAACATCTCCTGGAGTTATTTTCAAAAACAACAATGCCAACAGCTAACACTTACATAGCCTTAGACACTCAAGCACTTACCCCATTTCATTCTCAGATAACAGCATATGAGGCTGCCTCTTCCAGCCCTAATCACTGACAAGTGAAGAAGGCTGAAACCATATTTTTGAACCAGGTCTTACTCCACTCTTCTCTCTACTCACGGTTCCTTTCATCCAACTTTTCACTTGCACGCTTCTCCTTTTTTTTAGCCATCCAACTAACACAAAACAAGATGGCTCCCACTGTCCCCTTAGATTGCTCTCAATGACAGAGATGGCCTTTAGAAGAGGAACCCACAGCTTCCAGTTGGTGGCTCAGAAAGCCTTTGAGGAAGAGATGCCATTGTGAGCTTGCTCTTGTTGATTCAAACAGGACTATTTATAGATGAATCAACAAACCTCCTCAACGGAAGGAGCCAAGGCCAAAAGGCCTTCAGGGGAGGAGGCAGACACACACAGTGACCAGAAGATCACTGCGGAAAGCCACTGGGGAGACATGGGAAGTATAATTGATGACAGGAGACTGAAACAGGGACCAATTGACCTCCATGGATGTCAATTCAGTATCTCAGTATCTCTAGTATCTCCATTCTGACCACCTTCTTCATAACCACTCAGATCTTGAGAATCTCATGTAGTGGAGATCAGAAGAAATAAGCCCTCCTTCAGGCACCACCAAAGTCCTGCTCTCTTAAAAGGCAGTGTTTCAAGTAAGGTAGAGGGACTTGACTCTAGCCCCAGCCTCCCTTTCCCAACACATAACCCTACACTAACCAAAGCTAGTCTGGGCTCACTTTACAAGTAGTTGCCAGAAGGTATTACATCAAAAGACTACCAAATCCTAAATATTTAACAACCAGAATAATCCCTCCATCCATCAGTTTGGTAATTCTATCCACCAAAAAATAAACAACAATAAAATACAAAGCTATTAGGGTTTCATTTCTGAGCTGCCAGTCTCATATAAACATGCCACAGCCATTTACAGCTCCCAGCTCCCAGCTCCCAGCTCTCTAAACATTTACACATTTCTCCAGCTCTTAACACATCCTTTGCCATGTGATTAAGTGGCAGGTCACAAGGGTGGGATGGCAGCAAGGCTTTGAGTTCAAAGCCATCTTTGGATGTTTCCCAAATCTGATTTTATTGGTTTAAATGCAACCCTCCCACTTAGTCCATCCAATGATCGCTCATGCTCTGGGCTATGGAAACCTAAATCATGGCATGCTGAGCCATGGCATTCTGGGTCATGCATGGTCTACACAGTGTGTCCTCGTGTAGGTCTGTGAGTCAGAGGGAACACAGACACCCAAAAGGCACAGACATGATATCACATTATACTGAACTCTATGGGAAGTAAGTGAGTTCTCCATGAGCCCTGAGGCTTGGTGGGCTGCAGCAAATTTCAACACTCAGATTCCCAGAGAGGAGGCTATGGAAGTGTCTTTTAGGAAAAGGAAGTGCTTAAACGTTGGTTTCCTAAGTTCATAGTCCTAAACCATATATATGAAACAGTCCTGTCCTTTGAGAGTGTACAGTCCCTTAGGAGACTAAGGTGGTATTTACAGATTGTAGTAATTCAAATAAAACTATGTCCAACATAGGAGTGCTGAGAAAAATCAAGAAAAAGAAGGCAGGTGTAGGGGGCGGGGAGTAGTGAGGACTCTGGAGGATAGAAAGGTGCAGCACATGTAGTGACTGCTCAACAGAAAAACAGAGGTGACACTGGAGTCAGGCAAGGGTAGCAAGGGAAGGCTGAGGGACTCTGAGGATCCCACCACCACCCCTCCTATGCCCCCAAGCATAGATGAATCTAAACTCGAGAAAACTGCTGAGTGGGATGTGAATGTGCATACTGAGGCCTTCCTGGCCGGTTGCATGACCCCCTAGGCATTGTTTAGCATGTCAGAGTCTTACCTACCTCCTTAGGAAAGGACTGCTAATGGGACTCACAGGTGGCTGCTGCAGATCTGACACCTACTGAAATGCTGCCTTGCACGGTCCTGCATGAGACTCTGGGATGTGGGGGTCTGAGACACACCTCTGCAGGCCCCTTACAGACAGGCAAGGCATACTGCCTAAGACATCAACAAAACCCTGGTATGGACAGAGACCCTTCTGAGAGAGCACTGGTGGGGCTCAGTTACAGAGAGACGCCCAGTCAAGGCCACACCCTTTGTGGGCAGCCCCTCTCCTAGCACTGATAGGAGATGAAGGAACACTCAGTGTCAGGTCATTTGGGAGAATGTTGACAGACTCTTTGAGGCTGTGCACTCTCCAGAGAGTGATGGAGATTTCCCCAAGCCTGCATCACACTTGGCCTCTGTGCACTTCTCATCTTTCCCCTCTTCCCTCTTGATGTAATAGCATGGATCCTATAATAAATACTTGCATGTTCAGCATTGGCTCAATGGTTGCCTTTTTAAAAGTTACTTGAAACACACCTGGTCTGTATCTGTGGCCTGAACAAGTGTCTGAAATGAGAGCCCTCCTATTAATTGAGAATGCTCAGATCAGCCATTGTGCTGTCTTCTCTGTCTTCAAGGTGCCCTTTCTCCTTACATAACTCAAATGGGGTAAGCAAATGTTGTATATGGCAGAGCTGTGATCAGAGGGCAGCCTGAATCCAACCCTGGGAACACAGACACCATTTATCCGACTTCCTACAGAGTCTGGAACATTCTAAGTGGAGATCAGGCTCTATGTACCTTCTCTATCACAAATACTCCAGGCATATCTCCATGAATAGCGAGGAGAGTCATCCCTGGGCAGGAGGACATGTGGCTGTGGATCCTGCCAAGAGGGGACCCTGAAGTAAGATAGCACCATCTCCACATACTCTAGCCTGGGAGCCAGAGGTAGCCAAGTGTCTCAGGTAAAACTACATGATGTCAAAACCATAACTGGGGGGATTCTTTGAATAGCCATCTCAGGGGAGCACGTGACTCCTACCAACATCAGAAGAGCCAGAAACATTTTTTTTTTTTCAACTAGAAACATCTGGAGAGAAGGGAGGCTAATGGGATCTAAGAAACTCTGCCCAGAGCACATTCCAGAGCAGTTTGCTCCTGGGCTCACTCTGTGCCTGAACCTGCTGACCCTCCAGAGATTTTGACTCGTACAATTCTGACCTTTGGCTACATAAGAACAACACTTCATCGCACCTCACCTCAAGCCTTCCCTCTTAGCACACAGGTCCTAAGACAGTGCCCATACACACCTTGCTGAGCTTGGATCCCTTTCTCTTGAAAGATACAGAGACACCTATAGATTCCTTTTAGTTAGCTCACAAAAGGAAGGGGTAGGCCCTGAAGAAATCCTTGTTGAATGTTTGCTTCCACCTAAAAGAGGAACTCGGGATTTTTGCAGGAAGGAAGCAGTGGCATAAAGTAGACAACCCTTCCTGGGAAGTAGACAAGCACTCTACTCAGAAGGAATGAACTTCTAGAGCTGGCATGGTATTGTAGGTGTACTGTTGAAGTGCTCAGGGTCTCAAAGAATTCCTGGTAAGGGGTGGGTGAGACACAGGATGGGAGGGCAGCTATTGTAGACTCCAGTCCTTTATTCAAAGTAGCTAGATTTTTACCAGTTTACACTGAGCTCTGGGCCTCAAAGTATGAAAACAATCACTTCAGAAGCTTTGGCTCTTAGAGTAGGTCTATAGGCTATCAAGTCAGACCACTGAGCTGCTGTGCAAACTTCAGCAAGTCACTCAACTATTCTGATGCTAGGGTCCCTTTTGCATTGAGAATATAGGAATGCCTAGCTCCTAGTTTACCTGAAGAAGAGACCAGGCCCTGACAGTAGTTTATTCCTTTCCTGGTTTATAGAGCTGTAAGGAGCCTGTAAGCAACCATAAAGAATGGCTGCAGGGAGTTTAGTAAAGTAATTTAAGTATTGGATTATAAGTAATAGCTTCTCGGTTAGCTGCAATGAGCTGTCAGCCACAGCCCAAGCTGAGACCAGCTGTAGGAGAAAGATAAGTAGATAAGGAGTGCCACCATATGTGGATGACGTAGTAATTAGAATAATTAGCCCGCCTTATGCGGATATTATAATGAACCTAAAATGAAAGTATAAAAACCAAAGGAGACAAGCAGTAAGCGGCGAACAGTCTTGTCACTGACGTCCTGCCTCTGTCTCTATCTTAGGTCTATGCCCCTTCCTCAGACCTTGTGCTGAGACCTCTCTCTCTATCCCTTGCCCATTCACTCAGGCCTTGAACTGAGACTAGAACTGGGGCTTTGCCCTGAACATCGACGCAGGGGAACAGGAGAGCCAAGGTCTTCGGACAGGTCGTATGATGTGTGATGTGGGAATATTAATATAAGTATAGGATGTGGTGGTTATATATTGTAATATTAGTTATTCTAGCTTTAATGACCATTAAGTGTTTCTGTTTGATTGATGCAGCTTATCCTGATCCTGTAGAAGTAGAGATATTTCATTTAGCATAAGTTGTAATTACTATTTAGTATAATAAATATTATAAAGACCAGCATTGCCTAATTGTATTCCATTTGACCTTATTGGGTGGCGAGTGCCGTCACCTGGTCACACGACTCCCTTCCACAGAGAAGGAGGTGTCGGGATTTGGATGACCAAACCGTGCTCCCGACAGCGCACAAGAAACATGAGCTGTTTTCTTTACAGGTAAATAATCCCTTTAGCACCAAGAACAAAAGATGAGCTGCTATCTCTGGACAGATACAGGCAGGGAAGACAGCATCAGGCCATACAATTCCTCAGCATTTAAATCACTTAAGACCTCAGAAAATAAGCCACTGCCTATAAATATTGTCTGTAATCATTCACGTAGAGCACCCTAGTCCATGCAATCCAGGGCAGCACTAAGCTAGCAAGTCATGGAAGGAAAATGTATGTCCTAGATATTTGGGTGGATGCTTCCATAAGGACCCCTGTGGATACTGCACATCTAGCATTGGTTCTCTGTCATGATGCTACCCCCAAAGACACATGTCTTTGGATTGTTCATCTGCCAGATCTGAAGACAAGAGACTTAACAAGTGGCAGTGGGGGAGGATGCTGTATGCAATTGCAAGGCACAATTATCATCACCATCAACCTTCCAATCTGCAGTCACTGCTTGGCAGTATTCAGGACAGGGCCATTATTCATCATGAAATCATCTGTGCCATGTTGTAAGAGACAGCTCTTCTCCTCGTTCTCTGATTCAAATTAACAGTCTTATTCTATGGCCTCTGCATATGCATACATTTTTATTGTTCAATTACAAACTCCAGGATGAGATGCTCTGACATCCTCGGTAATTGTTTGGTTTCTAATCAGAAATCTCTGGTTCAGGGAAGAAGCACATGTTTCATCTATGTGAGGAACAGGAAGGCTCTCTCCTGACAGGGTAGAAAAGGGTATGTGGTTAATGATTTCTGTGTTAGATTAAACAGCAGATAACCAAGAATGGCAACAGATCAAACACAGGGCATCAGGGTTTCCAGACCTTCCCACCCCATCAAGAACCACTGTCTAATGGGCAGTCAGAATGTTTTTAACTAAGCAAAACAATGACTTGGTGGCATTATGCTTTAAAGTCATTAGCTGTTTTAGCTTGAAGTCTAAAGCACTCCCTTCCCCTAAGCAAGAAAGAACTCACTTAAATTCTTTTAAATGAACAGTTTCAAAGTACTAACAGGTACAGAGAGGAAAGTGGAAATTAAAGAAAAAGAAAATAAATCAGACATGGTGATGCATACATGTTGTCCTAGCTCTTGGGAAATGGAGGCAAAAAGATCAAGAGTTCAAGGCCAGCCCTGGCTACATAGCATGTATGAGACCAACCTAGGCTATATAAGACCTTGTCTCAAAAGAAATAAAACACACACACACACACACACACACACACACACACACACACACACACA
>CAJQZJ010032031.1:16710631-16766620 GCA_907164525.1 Lophiomys imhausi | reverse complement strand
ACACACACACACACACACACACACACACACACACACACACACACACAAGGGCCATGGAGAAACTCTCCTAAAGGTTGTTAGGGTTTTGAAAGCTTATCAGTAAAAATCACAGTTCCGGCTTTCATCTACAACTGTCCAGTATGACTGTTGCCAATTGCCTCTTTAATGAGATCAAATTATGTTGAGACCGTGTCCAGGTAATGGCTGGCGGTGCCCCACCTTGTGTCCATCCTGTAATGCTGCACCATTTTTAATAGTAAACATCCAGCGCCCACTTGGCAACACTACCATTGCCACTAGGATAGTAACCATTATGGCAAATTGGCTAGCCACCCACACTGGCTGCCTCACCTGTAGACACCATAGACTGGGGAGGAACATGGGACCTTCTCTCCCTGTAGTGCACGGTCTCCAGAGATTCCTAAGTGGCTAAAACAATCGTCTCGCAAGCATGAAGACTAGAGTTTGGATTCCCCAGAACCCACATAAGTGCTGGGTAGACATAGCAGCCTACATCTAATTTCAGCCAAAAAAAGAGGGAGACAGGGAATCCCCAGAGCAGGTTAGCCAGCAAGATTAGACAAAGTGGGCTCTGGGTTCAACTGACAGGCCCCAGCTCCAAGAATAAATAAAAGAGCAATTGAGGATGATTCCAGACATTAACCTCAGACCTACATGTTCATGCACACATGTACACTGGCACACACCACATGTACCCACAAATATCAACATACACAAAAACACACATATGCACATGCATACCACATGGACATATGTGAACATGGAAAATGAGGGTAGCACAGACAACACACTTGTCATCCATATTGGGTATTACAACAAACATGATCAGTGGTTGTTAGCTAGGGCTACAGACAGCTACTCAGAGGTTAAAGATGGAGGTATATATACAAATCAAATAACAGATTTGGAGAATGTTGTATTTTCCAGTGTGCACTAGGGGGATGTCACCCTCTCTCCCCTGCTCTGTGCCCTTATTTGTAGGGCACAGTAGAATCACAGGTGTCCCTGTGGCACCTTGTAGCACCAGGCTTTGATTTCTCTCAACAATAGACAATGATTTGAAGTGAACAGCTTGTTCAGATCTAATGATGACATGAAAAAAATTACACAAAAACTGCACTGCCTTGTGTTCCCAATGAGTCCTCCATGTGTGCCCTTGGGCATGAATAACTCTGGTGGAAGTCACAAATTCATCACAATTGTTGACTTTGAAAGGACTTTAAATCCAGGACTCCCCATTCTCCTGAGTTATCCTCCAAATCCTCTCCTGACAGACACTAACTCCTAAAATAGGTCCTAAAGTGGGGCCCAGAAGCCAATACCTATGGGGCTCTGAGGGCAAGACTAATGGAGCTCTGAGGAAAAGACCATTAGGTGACTTGACTGCAAATACCTTTGGTCCTGGAGCTGGGCAAATATGATGGCCAGATCAAGTTCAATCAATTCCCACTGTTTTGAGGTGACAGCCAGCAGACAACTTTCTCTTCACAGACGACTTTCCCTCTTTATTCTCTTCCACAAAGCTGCCTCAAGGCTAAGGAGGAAGTCCATTTGCTATAATGTTGATTGGAAAACCATATGCCAAGGGTTCACAGTTTTGTCCAACCAAATGATTCTCCCTGTGGCATTGTTCCTCCTCATCTAAGCTTTGGAAGGCAGGTTAGGGAGGCCTAGAAGATGGGTCCCCAAAGCAGTACCAGGTGATAACTGATCTCAGTTCTTCTTGTGTGTTAAACATGAGCGCATTTTCCCAAGTGCTTCACATGTATTAACCAGCAAGCAGTCACTGATAGTCTCGTGGGGAAGCAGCTGCTAGTGTTAGTCCCATTTTACAAGTGAAGCAACTGAGACTCAGGAAAGAATCTTGTCCAAGGCCACAGAAGCCTACAACTGAGGCAGAATAGCTTAGTTTTGTATTTAGCCATGAATGTTATGAACCAGTACTCTCAAAAGAAACACAAGACAGGCCATGCAGTCCATGTTCTCTGTCTGCCTGTCTGTCTGTCCGCCTGTCTGTCTGTCTATCCACCATAAATTTTCCCACAAGGCACCTGTTTTTACATTTAAGTGATTATTTATTTATAATTATAGACAGATTTAAGGACAGATCTAAATCCAGGTAGGGTAAGAAGTAGTCAAACGGTGTCCACTGACACACACATTAACCCCCTTGTGTGTTTTCCTGTAGGTTAGTGGTCCTCAACCTGTCTAATACTGTGATGCATGCATGTTGAATACAATTTCTCATGTTGTGCTGACCCCCAACCATAACTTTATCCCATGCTACCTCATAACTGTAAGTTTGCCACGGTTATCAATTGTAATGCAAATATCTGATTTGCAGGATATCTGAATACAGGACCCTGAAAGGGTCCACTGGTTGAGAACCGCTACTAATGGGCCTAATAGTATCTACTTCTAATAGACCTCATCCCCACCCTCCCTCTTCCTAGCATGCTGACTTTGTTCAGGGACTAAGGTGATGAAAGAAAGAATCCTAACACTGCTCCTAGGTAGACCACAGTTAGCCAAGTCAACTTCGGTGGCCATTTGTCCTTTGTCAGCAGTTGACTAAGGATCAAGCTGGTGACTGAGTTCCGGTTCATGAGCTACATGTGAAGGTGTGCTGGAGGCTTCTAAAAGCAGGCTGGTGGAGGTGGTTCCTTCCCTGAAAGACTTTTATATACTTTATTATATATGTGTATACACATGTATAGGTATGTATAAAATATGCACATATTTATATACATGTATATTTTTTCACTGTGGTAGAATATGTATAAAATGAAATTTTAATTGTATAATTTATCGGTCTAACCATTATTCCATCCACTTAAGAGACACATCTTTTAAAAATGAAATGAAACTAAACTCAGTGTGTTAGTTAAAACAAAACAAAACAAACAAAAAAGCAGAAGAGAACATGAAGGCAGAAAAGGGATGTTTTGCGGAGTGTGCAGAGGGCACAAGGAAGGAGTTGGGATGGTCATGACCAAGATACTGTATACTTGTAAGAAATTATTAAAGAATAAGAAGATATTTTTAAATAATTTAAAAATGAAGAAAAAGAAAAATGATGATAATATAGTTTCTTTAACTAACCTAACTAAAACGTGATCATTTTAAGATGAAATCCAAATCAGAAATTCAAAGTCATACTAAATATCCCACGACAAACACATCTTAATTCAGCTATCTCTCAGATTCTCAGAGGCACCTTGGAAGAGCAACCCAAGTCAAGGTTTCTGTGGTTCCTATCTACTCATGAACATCCCCAGGGAATGGTAACACGCATATGTTTATGCAGGCCTGTGAGTCATCCTCAGCTCTCCAGGCCAGTGTGTGACTCAATGCAGGCACCAAGATGATGTCTGACTGCAAAGGTTCTAAAACGGCATCTCCAGCATCCCCAGAGGTCACCATCATTGCTCTGACAAACGAGGCCTGGGGCTTGAAGGAGCATATTTTTTAATCCAGCAGACCTCATGCCTTCACCACCAGCTGCAGGCTCCATGTCAAAACTGAGAATGACCTCAGAGGCGGAGGTGGAGATAGCACCTATGTAGTCACTGGGGCACTGGCAGGTTGTGCCAATAATAAACAAACACACACCTACGTGCAAAGAAGGAAGCATGCATGCAGGGTTGAGCAAGCAGTTGCCATGGAAACCAGCTAGCCTCACTCTAGAGTGTTCCCTGGCACCTTGATCATTGAGCAGCTGATGGAGTCCAGTGGAGGGGCATTGTGCCTGTCCTTGTGGGCCCTTCCAAATGGGCCCATTATGATGAAAGCAGATCAAAGACGGAAGGATGACGTAGCTTTTCTATTCACAGCGGCATCCACATTTTATCCTGTTTGAGACTCAAAAGGAGAAGATAAAACTAGCCTTGCTGTGGAGGGAAATGGTTGAAGGGGATTAATTAATAACAGAAGAGGAGTGAAGGAAAAGGCACCTGGATGGCACTAGAAGGGAGGTGGTTTGGAGAAGGGAAGCTGCCCCAAGTGTCCACTACAGGAAATGTCCCACAGGATAAGTGGTTATGACCCCAGAATGGTGTACTGCACCCAACCAGACATAAAAACCTTCCACTATGTAGCAAATCCCTGGTTTGATTGCTTTACTAAATATCCCATATCTCTCACTCCTCCCTCTCAATCTCTCCACACACAACACACACACACACATACCACATACACACTAAACTCACACACACTACATTTACACATATACATATACATACACACATATACACACACTACACATAGATGCATACACACACACACACACACACACACACACACACACACACACACACAGTGCCAAGCAAGAACTCTTCCACTGAATGGCATCTCTAGCATTCTTTTTTTATTATAAGACAGGATCTCACTATGTTTTCCCAACTGTCCCTGAACTTGTGACTCCCCATATAGCTAGAATAACAGACCTGTGGCACCAGTTCTGGCTCTTCCACTCACTAATAAATGAGAAGCCCAATGAAGCAGAAGAAGGAATCAATACCACCCCATCTCAGGATCCCAGTCCTGAGGTTTACTGGATGTATGGTCTTCCCTGGGATAGTAAAAAAGTCTCTGTGCCTTGGCTTCCTCACCTGTAACATGGGGGTGGGAACAGACTAATGCTCATCCTTTGCCTTCACGACACTTGCCCTCTTGTGTTTAGTGCTGGCTTACACTGAGTGGCGAGAGCAGATCTCTTTTCACTGTGGCTGTCAGAAACTGCCAAGCAGAGGGCTTGGTTCATCCAGATGTATCAGTTTGCTACGACGATGAAAACATCTCCTTTCTCCCCTCTCTCATATAAGACAAAAGGGATTATAAAACAAACATGTTTCCTATTCTTTTTTTTTTTTTTTTTTTTTTGGTTTTTCGAGACAGGGTTTCTCTGAATATCTCTGGCTGTCCTGGACTCGCTTTGTAGACCAGGCTGGCCTCGAACTCACAAAGATCCGCCTGCCTCTGCCTCCCAAGTGCTGGGATTAAAGGCGTGCGCCACCACCGCCCGGCAATGTTTCCTATTCTTAAGGAACATACAACTTACTATATTTGATTAACAAACAAATTATATAATACTTAGCTTGTGCCAGCTACTGTTCTAAGTACTTTATAAATATTAGGGAATTTAATCTTCATAATAACCCTGTCAAGTAGCTACTTTTTTTTTTTTTCTGTCCCTGGCCCAACTAATACATGGCAGAGCTAAGGTCAGCCAGTCTGGCTTAACAGCCTGTGCTCCACACATGTGTGCAGGTGAATTATATATAAGACTGGTAGATTTCAGGAGAGGAAGACTGGGGACTGGTCTTAAAGATGAGGTCAGATTTAAACACCCAAAGTCAATGGGGGAATATAGAGGGAATGATGGTTGGAAAGAGGGTACATGTTGATCATTTGAATAAAGAGTCTGGCCTTTAGTCCATACAAAGCCAATGGGGAAACCTAAACAAAGCAGGCTTTGGGGAAACCTTACTGGTAATGACCCACAAAATGGACTACTGACAACTAAGTGGGACAGATGAGGCATATGACAGACAATCTGGTAGGGTGAGTAAAGCAAGAAGCGGAGGGCTTCGGTCAGGACTGTGGTGAAGGGAGCATTGAGGGCAAACCTTGGCTACAGCTAGGAACTGATGTGTCAGCATCAGCTTCAGCCAACCACAAAGACCAGAGGCAAACCCCAGGGGGAAATGATGGCATGTTCTTGGCCACCCAGAGTGGTGGAGGAGTAGGCTCACTGAAGAAGTGGAGTCCACGGGCACTCGAGCTTCATGCAGAACCGGGGAGACGCTTCCTCAGCTGCCTTCACTGGCTACTACACAGACCTGAGAAAGAATCTTGGACATCTCAAATGTAAAAGATGCCCCTCAGAAGTGGAATCACAGACAGTCCTGCTGCTCATAGAATGCATAAATCACAACTGTAGACTCTAAGCCAAACCTGAGTCCTCCAGCTAACAGGCATTCTATTCCAATCCCTACTATATTGGGAAGAAAAGGGCAAGAATTGAGGTTGGGAGGGAGTAATAACCCAAGAACCATGATCGGACAGTCTTCTTGAAAACTCCTCCAATGGCCTGAAATCCTCCACTCCATCCCAATTTTGCATAAGTCCCCAGAGAAGGCTTTGTCTGACATCACAAGGAGATCAATGCCAGGGTGAGGACAGCAGGTAGACTCATAAAACCAGAAAAGGGAACCTGGCTTTCGCAGAGCTAAGGCTTGCCTGGCTATTTATCTTTCATATCTGAAGCCTTGGAATTCCATTTTCATCTTGATGGGGATAATAAACTCTTGGCAAACTTTTATGGCTCCCCAGATGAAAACGAGGACTCTGCCCCTGCTTCCTTTCTGCAATCCAGGCAGACTTTGAAATTCAAGTCAGACCAGAAACTGCTTTTGGTCAGAGGCAAAATGTATTTATCTTCGTAGGCACAGCCATTAAGATGAGAGCATGAATAGCTGAAGACAGAGAACATGGGGGGGGGGGGGGAAAAAAAAAAAAGAGGCTCTGACTGAGAAAGGAGGGACCCCCTGCCCCCTTCCCCCCCCCCCCCCGCAAGCTTTTTATGGTAGTGGTATGGTAGTGGGGTACAGGAAGGCAGCTGCAGAGATGAGAGAATGATCCTGAGATTGGGCTGGGAGGACTTTGCAGTCAGAGGGCTGAGATTGGCTCATGCTGAGTGCTATAAGAATTTGGGGAGTGGACATAACACACTGGAAAATTGTGCCTGCATTTCTGTTTGTCTGTCGAAGCAATGTGACTCTGAAATCCACCCCCTCTGCTCCAAATCCTAAAAGGAAGTCTCCAGATGGAATGATCTGAAGTCAGGCTGCCATATAAAAAGAAATTTTAAGAAGAAAAGAAAGAAAAAGGCTCACACGGGAAGCTGACAGCTTTACTGGTTCTTTGAGTTCTAGCCTACAGATCTCAGTTCTCTACATACTAGACACGGTCGGGATACAATGGGCTCTATCTAGTCCACCCGTTGCCTGGGACTAACAGCATGACTTCAGACAAACCTGCTTAATCATTAAACACAACTAACATGGCCTCAAAGAGCTATTGGCCTAGCCACCTTCTAAACCTTCTCTCATGGCAGAAATCACTAATCAATCACATTTTTCAGGGCAGAGCCTCAGCCAGCTCTTTGCTGCTGAACAGTGAATCTCTGGCAAAGCTTCCTCTGTAGCCAGCACCTGAATGGACCCAGGAAATGAATCCTTCCTGCATTAGATCTCTTCCAATCCTTAAACACTAGAGCAAGAGGATAGGCTGTGTCATAGACACTCTTAACTATGCCCTGCCTCATTTTGTTGTTGTTTTGCGTTTTTTGGTGTTTTGTTTCTTTCCTACTCTTTGCTCTTCTTTGCAAGACATAGCAACCAAAACAGGGTGACAAAAATACAGCAGAAAGCTTCTTCCTTGGACTCAAAGCTAAGAGTTCAAATGTGACCTTGTACCTTTCTCCTCTCTTCACCTTAGGTCCCACCCCAACACTTTTCAAAGCGCCCCCCTGAGGCTGATGGCCACACTAAGAATCTCACTGAGGTAGAGGATTCTATCCCTCTTCAAATACTTTGAGATCAGGGCATAGCTGGAAGCCTAAGGAAGTTCAAAGTCAGTTAATTATTACCCTCAGTTCTTTTGAAAATTATTAAAGAGTACAGAATTAGAAATTCAGATTTCCTCCTGACTCCTGAGAACAAACATCTCTCCTCCAAATGGCTTATTATGCCTGTTTAATGTACACAAAATTATCTTTCAGCACAAGGGGCTGTTTTTCTTGTCACTTTGCACCTCTAGAATATACTACCTTTGGCAAAATGATGAGGAATCCAAGTCAGACAAAATTAAATTCCACAGCAGAAATTATTAGGACCAGAGGCTATAGCTGAAACAAAGTTATTTGAAAGAAAAATAGGTTCTTTTTGTTTTTCCATTCCAGTTCCATCTTGATCTCTCCATCTCAGTCTGGGGAGGAAGAATTTATTTTTCTCTCTCTCTCTGAGTGTCTTGCTGAATTTTGTCTACAAGGGCTGTTCAGTAATATAGCCATAAGCCCCAGTGTGCAACTCCCTTTGGGCCAGGGGGCTATGGAAACTGGCTTCCGTGCTCAAATTCTCAGGGGCAAAAAAAAAAAAAAAAAAAAAAAAAAAACCCAGCCAAAAACCCATGGCTTTGCAAGCTGGGAGAGAGAGAAGGCAAAAGAGGGAAGCTTCATCATTAAGAACCCAGGGAAGGACAGCCCTTCCTCCCAAAGATATGGACAGCCTTTGCTTAGAATCATGCTAATTAAATTGGGAACACTTGAAATAGCCCACTGAGGGTGTGTTGCGGTTGTTTTTCTTCAGCTCATCCAGGAAGCTAACTCAAAGCTTCATTTGGGAAATTACTGCAATCTGAATTGCAGGGATCACCCACAGCGTTGGATACCCTCACGTAACTTTGGGAGGTAGCCTTCCTGGGGTTTCATTTTTTTCTTTTTTTTTTTGCTAGGCCCCCTGAGTGTGCTACCTTACTCCACATTAATTGTTCTTTGCTCTTCATTCCTGACTGCCTCTGGCAGTCATTCGTTTAAGTAAATGTGCAATTTACAAGATATGCACAGGTGCAAAGATACAGAAGTTCCTGCCTCTGGAATCAGAGAAAGGAACCTTCAAGAAGTATTTCTATGGTAGAGAGGGCCATCTGTCACCTGAGGTCTCCTTAAGCAAAGGCTGGTGGAAAGACATCCCTTCAAACAACTGCAGGCCAGTGGGACTGTCGCACTTCACACAGTCATAGTAAGGATCCCTTAAAGAAGTCTGACTGTGTGCAGATAACTCAAGCAGGGGTTCTGTCTGTGGGGGAAGTGTCCCCCCACAAGCTCATGTTCTGAATACTTTGTCCCCATCTGGGATGCTACTTTGGGAGCTTGTAGAACCTTTAGGAGGTGAGGCTGGGTAAGAAGAAGTGGGTCCTTCAAGGAACAGCCTTATGGGTTATAACCCAGCCCCTTCTGGCCCACACACTCAGTTCCTTGATCTATATGGGCTGTGAACAAGCAGCCTCCTGCCCTGGCTGCCAGCTGAGAGCAGCCACGGACTTCACCAGGCCTCCGTTGCTACTGTACACTGGTTTCTCAAACTTTGAGCATAAAAGAAGTCCTTCCTCCCACCTTAAGTTGCTTCTTCCCAGGAATTTTATCATAGCAAGGAAAAAATTAATAACTAATACAAGCTCCAAGGCTGAAACGTCTAAAAAGACACTAACGCCTTGGGATCAGAGGGTGTAGGCACTCCTCCCATAACATCCTTCCTCCTGTCCACTCCATTGTTACAGTCCCTTCTGGAGAGATGCTCCCCTTCTTCTTGTATATTTGTGTCTACATGGAAGAGATTCAGACAGGAAAAAGATCAAAGGAGATGAGTGGAAGGCAGTGGCCCTACCTCTCAGAGCCTGTAAGCCATGGTAGGAATTTTAGATTTTAGACTACTCACTAATCTGAGTAGAAAGACAGGAAGAGACGTCCCAGCTCTCTCCACATCTCCTCAATGGTACCAAAAACCAAGGAAAAGATTAATGTGCAATTTTCCCAGGGATCACAGGGCCAGGTGCACAACAGGTCTAAGGTAAGTCCCCACTGCCCCTTCTGACTGTAAGTAAATAGAGCAATGGGCAAGCACAGAGTTCGAGGAGCCTGTAAAGGAACAGACTGTTTATAAACTCCTGGAACTCCTCATCTTACCCATGGAGACTCTGAGGTCTTGACTTGCTCAAGATCTCCCAGGAAGGTTATAGCAGAGGCAGGTTTAGAGCACAGCTTTCTGTTCAAGAGAGTTCCTTTGACAAAAGAGAACTGGACTTGTATCTGGACTGACCTGAACCAGGGCCTAGAGTTCCAGAGGCCCAGAGAGGAATGTAGCATAAACCTAGGTGGGTTTTTTTTGTGTTTGTTTTTTTTTTTTCTGATCTGAACTGTGTGCATGTATACACATGTATGTGTGCATGCATGTGTATATGTATTCGTGTGTGTGTGTGTGTGTGTGTGTGTGTGTGTGTGTGTGTGTGTGCAGGTATATATGCTTTTGTGGAAGCCAGAAGACAGCATTGGGTGTCATTTTTGGAGCACCTTTTGTTTTTTGTTTTGTTTGAGTCGGAGTCTCCCCCTCAGAGGTCCAGAGTTCAAGTAGGCTAGAATGGGTGGCCATGGAGCCCATAGATCTGCCTGTCTCCGCCTCCCTGGGACAGGGATTATTAAGTGCATATCAGCACCCCTGGCTTGCTGTTGTTATTGGTGATGGTGGTGGTGGTGGTGGTCATAGAAATTAAACTCGGGTCACTGTGCTCACGAAGCAAGCAGTTTACCAAGTGATCTGTCTCTCCAGAATGTCAATCTAAACCTTCTGGAAAACTTTGAGGTGACTAAGAAACTAAGTTACCCAGCTCTTGGCTGAGAGGGAAAGCCATAAAATCATGGAAGTTTCCCCACAACACACCAAGAGTGCCTGGGAATTACACAGCTCCTGAAAACAAGCACCTTTCTTTTACCAGGAATTGTCCTCTAGGCAGGGACAGAATCCCAGAAGATAGCTCTCTGAGGGTTCTAGACTCTGTAATAAATCCATTGCATCCAGACCTTTCTCCAGAGGCAAGGAGGGTGCCAAGACCTCTCTCTAGGGTCCTCCAAGCTCCATGCTGTCCCTGGGGAAAAACAAAGTTCACAGGCCAACAGATCCAGGAGGGTTTGATAACATCCAAAGACCAGACAACTGTTGCCACTTGAAATACCATCTTCCTGTGACCTGGCCACTGTTTCCTGCCACTATTGCTGTAACTGCAGGCAACTATGGTGAGTGACAGTGCTTTTTGTCCTCTCTCCTTCCAGGTGAGCTATTCTCTACTTCCCTTAGGACAGTGGCCCTAGCCACAGTCACACACACACACAGAAAACAGTGGAGTGGGAGGCATTAAAAGAGGAAAGAGAGGGCTGAGGTCATGGCCAAGGTAATAGTTTCTTGACCTTCTCAGGTAATCTGCTGGGTCCTGGGCTTCCATCCTAGTGGAAGAGCCTGTGACTAGTCCATTTACTTTCTGGATTAATCCATCTCTTACAAACAAGAAAGGCCCAATGGTCTGCTTACCTAGGGTGGAGGCACATAGGCTTAAGGAACCTCGGATGCCCCGGGTTAAATTAAAACCTGTGTCCTGGCAGGCTTACGCACCGTGACCCAAGCTACTACCCACAGGTTTCCGGCATCACCTTCCCCAGGCTGCCCATATCACCACACATCTAACTTCATCAGCTAAACTTAACTGGAATGGCAAAAAGAGGGCCCTGGTGCACAAGAGACCTGGGTACATTTAATTATGTTTATGGGTGTTCTGATTCCTTCAGACAGATAAACAAGAAACAACTGGCAAGTCCTCACTCTCTCTCTACCCAAAGAACAGTTCTTATAATAAAAAATTCTGAGGCCACTTGGAGTCGTTTTGGTTGGTGTCATTTCCCCCCCAAGATTGCCTTTTCTGGAAGATGCCTTTTTCTGGAACCTGACTCTCTAAATGGGGCTTCTAGTCCTCCAGATCGGAGTGTTTGGGGCCCACAGGCACGAGTCCGTCTGCCTCCTCCTAAACATAGCCTCCCAAACTAAACTTGGACGTGTCGGCTTGCATGTGGTCCCAAGTGTGAGCGACTTCATCACCGTCTCTATTTTTGAGTCTCTCCACTGAACTTTCTCGCAGCTGGAATGGAGGCTCTACAGACAGTCACAACCCACTAAGAGATTTTTCTCACAGATAGCCACATCTAAACCACTGAGGGTGGGGCCTGGGAAGCCAAGTGGGAAAACACTGCCAGCCCTGAGTGGAAAGCTCCGAATCCCCCATTCCCTTCTAAGCCTCCAGGGGGCACCAGCTCTTACTGGTTGGGAAGGAAGGAGAAGAGAGAGGAGGGCAGTAAGGCACAAGGTTGGCTAACGTTAGTCATAGAAACATATTTACTCAGCCCCTGGGATCCAGGAGCAGGGACTCACAGGATCTGAGACCAGAATTAGAAACACTGAGCTCTCAGGGCTCCTCAAGGGACTGATGAGTGTGTCATTAAACTCTGTTTCAAAACCCCTGCTGCCCCACAGCATTCAAGTCATCCTGTTTTTCACTTTGCATCTTTTATACTGTACAGAGTTTTCTGGTCTAGAAGAAACAACAGGTATCTGCTGCCTTGAATGGTGGCTGGTTTCTAACAAGTTGTCCATGGCTGTTTGACAGGTTGGATGGGGGATCCCAGAGGACATGCCTCACGTGTACAGTTGCATCTATGTTCACCCACATCTTCTGCCAAAGTAACACACCTTCCCGTGTCTTCTCAATGGGTCTATGGACGCTGCCTACCAAAATGGCTGTTACACACAGCTTCTCAAGTATGGTGCCGATATGCCCACTGAAATCACCTATGTACCCTGTCATGATCATTCTACCTCCAGGGAAGACTGGACATGGAGACCATACTGAATGCACTTTATCTTCTTTCATGAGTCTAATCTGTTACCCTGCCAAAGGGTTTCCTGTGACACACATGTCCACAAGGTACAGCTCCAGGGAGCTCTGCACCAATCCTGCCTCTGGCCCTTGAACATCTCAGGGAGGCTACATATGAAGTGAGAATTTCCTGGCCAACTTGACAATGGTGAGTCAGGCTGGCATGGGCCAGTCTAGTCTCAGAAAGGCCAGACCCTGAATGGACCTGAATGAAGGAAGGGTGTGCACAAAACAAACACTGACTGGCAAGGGCCATACTAGGGACTACTAGCTACACCCAGAACCTTCCAACAGCCTTTCTCAGAGCTCTTTGGTCCTCAGAGAAAAATACTAGGTACTATTTTGTCTCTGCCTCTGGAAAGGATTTGTACTCCCCTCCCCTGCCTTTGTGGCTCTCCGTGACAACCTACTGTAACATGGTGCCTGGGCTGACAGGTAACACAACCCGAAGAGCCAATGCTTGTTAAGCACTAATCACACATGGGGCAATTTTCTGACAGTCATTCATGAACTTATCACCACAAACGGAAGCCCCAGAATCTGACATTATCACCATCATAAAGATGGGGAAATTTTGGCTTCAAAAGATGAAGTGACTGGCCCAGAATGAAAGCCCTGGGGAGAGGTTAGTCAGGGATGGTAGTCTGGCCGCAGCCTCAGCTGCAACACACACAGAGGCCCTCTGTATTCCAAGGACCACACCACAGCAGCTCCTTGCCAAGAACACAGGAGATTTGTTGTTACAAAGTGTTCCATCTCACCTCCTGGTATGTTCTGATGACCTGAGAAAGTGACTCAGGGAGCCGAAGAGAGGACAAGCCCCAGTCAGATCCCTGCTTGAAGGGTGGAACTCCTAGCATTCAGCTTAACAGAGACTGTGGAAAGGGGGTCTATTGGAAAACACCAATAAACACATGGGGATGAATTCCAGAGTGGTGGATGGCCAAATGCTTAACATGAAGGTAAAAGTAGGCACCCCCTCCCTAGTCTACCACCCCTCTCTTGAACATCCCAAGGTAGAGGAGTTACTATATGATGAACAACATCTGTGGACACCTTTGGGCCAGCACTAAACTCTTGGGCCAGAAGGATCTTTGTTTCTCCAGAGCAGTCTGATTTCTGAGTCTCTCCTTCATTTTCCCAAATGCTCTGGGAGAGGCCAGAGGAGTCAACCTGCCAGCTAGTAAAATTAGCAGCTGGGCTTTTTACAGGGCACACTAGGGAGCTGGGCACACTGAGTGCTAGCTTACAGGCCAGCAGCCAATGTGGGCTGAGGAACTGGCTCTACAGTCCTGCACAGGAGGTCTATGAGGAATCAGGGAGCGGGGAAAGGACTATACTGTTAATGTCCAGGGAGAAGGGCATGGGGTAGCAGACTGTAGGAGGGCAACAATGTGAGAAGGTTCAAGAAGTGACTGTACTATGACATTCTTAGAAGCAGAATGTACGGAGCCCCTGGGCTGAATCTGCTAAGCCCAGCAAAGAACTAACAGGCATCTTGGAGCTACTGGGCCTGGCTTCCATCTTTTCCTACTCTCTATATAAGATTGAGCTGAGCTTCCATGAGTAACATAGGAACATTGTTAAGAGAGTGCAGAAATATTACATACTATCTATTACCTTGTTCAGTGGGCAACTTAGAAACCAGTCCCGCTGGCCACTTTAGTAAGAATTTCACTGGTTTCAAAGGGAATGGCAAACTCTTTCACAATGGGGCCGGACAGTAATTATTTGTAGAGAGTTGGGGACTCTACGGATGCTACTCAAGTCTTCCTTCGCTGGATTGTGTCACACAAGTAGTCACAGACACTATGCAAATCAATGAACACGGTTGTATAATAATCACATTTTGTGGACAATGAAATTTAAATTTTGTATACTTTCTACTTGTCACAAAATATTCTTTGGATTCTTTTTTAAGCAATTTGAAACTGTGAAAAACCAAGCCATACAAACAAGGTAATGAATGAGCCACTCTGACCCATGGGTAGGTTCAGCATTGTCACCCCTGTGTCCCAGGAGAAGAGTCGCACAGGGAAATAAGAATGGAAACTGTGGGACCAATGAAATGGTTTCATGGGTAAAGGTGCTTACCTCCAAGCCCGACCCCTGTGTTCAATCCCAGGGAACCAAATGGTAATGGGAAACAGAAAACTAACTCCAAAAATGTTGCCTTCTGATTTCAATATGTGTGCCATGGCACGCCCTGCCCCCACTGTATAATAAATGAATGAATATATCTTTTTAAATCATAAAAAAGACTGGAAGTTTGTGTAAAAACAGAATCTTTGTGCTCTTCTGCTCCAGATGTTTCTGTAGGCATCTATATGTTGGCGCACAAGGGCAGTCTCCAAGATCTGATAAGAACTGAAGTCTGACATATCCTCATCTATGTTCATAGCACCCTTATTTGTAATAGCTAGAAACTGGAAACAACCCAGATGTCCCTCAACTGACAAATGGATTAAAAAATTGTGGTACATCTACACAATGGAATACTACTGAGTTATCAGAAACAAGAAAATCATGCAATTCACAGCCAAATGGATGGGACTAGAAAAGCTCATCCTGAGTGAGCTAACCCAGACCCAGAAGGATACACATGGTATTTTATTCACTTATAACTGGATTTTAGCTATATAGTACAGGATAACTATCCTACAACCAATACACCAAAAGGATTAGGAACATAGACTTTGTTACCTATTAAGGGGACCATTTGCCTTAGGGGTGCTACCATGTTGGCCCCTAGTGCAAGAGGAAGCTCTTAGCCCTCATATGACCATTGAGCTGAGAGGGGCTGATATGTAGGGACACTCCACATCGGAGGAGTGGGAGGGGTGGGAGAGGGAGGAGAGGGTGGGAGGGTAGAACCAGAAGGGGTGGAAGGAGGACACTGTGATGGAGATGCAGCTTGATCAATAAAACAAACAAACAAACAAAAAGAACTGTAGTCTGTTCAAGTTCCCAGAGAAACCATTTTTTAGCCTGAAGCATCTCTTGCCTTCAATGTCACTTAATTAAAGCAATGAGGATGAAGTTTGACCAACTGTCAGTAGTTACGTCGTGGACTACAATTGTGAACATCTCCAGCAACAGACAGCTCGCTCCCTGCAGTGGGGGTCTGCCCTGTGCAGTCATTCCTCTGACACACAACTTCCTTCTGAATAAATGGTGCAGGGTCCCAAAGAACAAGTGTCCTAAGTCTAGGGCCTCTTCCGTCAGAGTCAAAACAGTTATTTAATCATAGAAAAAAAGAATATACCATCTTTGATTTCTTGACTAACACCAAAGTATAAACACAGGATAAAATAAGGAGGCACAATTTAAGTTCCTAGTAGGGAATCACTACGTGAGTCATTTGAGCCACAGTTCCTTTTAGGGGTGTCCACGCCAATAAAACCTGTTGACTTGCAATAGGACAGAGAACACACAGTAACCATGTCACCACCCACACTGCAACCCCACAAGACTCCTACTCTTTCTTTCTGTCCCATAGAGTAACTGCAGATGAGGGGACAATCTTATGTAGCTTTGCTAAAAATACAAAAGGATAAAGGATAGATATGAGGAAGAGAGAAGAAAATGGACGTATGTGTTGTGTGCAAATTTGCCACCAAGCTCCACTGAGAAGGAAAACGAGAGGATAAACATGAGAAGCATGGCCAGTATCACTAGCCCCCAGTAAACAGAAAGTAAGAAAGGACAGCGATACCTGTCACACAGCAGAGACATTACAACCATGTGCACTCCCTCTCGGTTTCACTATCTACCGTCATATTCAAACAGTTCAGCAGTGACAGCACAGCTACTTCATCCCAATGGGGAGACTTCTGTTTGAAAGGCATACTGAGTATTGTGTTTTCTCTTGAGCCATTGTAGATAAGAATAAAATGGCTCGGGCTGGGTACATAACGTGTCAAACGCCACCCATGTGACCGATTTAGAAAGATAGAGGGTGAGACTGGCATTTTGTTTCTCCCTACATTGATAAAGCATCCCCTAGACATTGAAGCAAATGGCAACTGTTTTCAGTTGGTGGAATTAGATTTGCATGTTTCCTGGAGCCATATTCTAGTGCAGCAGCAAAAGCAAATGGGGAAAGTAACTAAAATGAATGATGCTAAGGGCTTTATCTTTGCCCAGGGAGCTGGTTACTGTGTTGGGGGAAACTGGTCTTTTAAGAGAATCACAAAACACTGCATCTGTCATAAGTTTGACAGGAAGTCCAAGCAATGCAGATGTGGCTTAGAGCTTGAGGTGAGGCTATTATTAGCCACAAGACAGAAATCCTATTGAGACAGTTGTTCCAAGATTAACAAAGAAATGAGCATGACTATTCAGAAATGAATCATCTATGGAGATTTTGTGTGTGTGTGTGTGTGTGTGTGTGTGTGTGTGTGCGCGCGCGCGCGCATGCACTCTAGCACACACACGTACATATATGCGTGTGTTTGGATGTGTGTGCCTATGTCTACCTGTGTCTACATCCTTCTTTTTTCTTGTTAATGGGCTGCCCAGTACTAGTGCTCTTGTTCTATAAGGCTCTCATTCCCTGCCCTAGGATTTCTTTATAAAGTAAGGGGATGAACTGTAGTTTGTGAAAGAAATCTGGCCCACCACCTGCTTTTGTCAATAAAATTTCATTGGAATACAATTGTACTCTAGATGTTTGTGGCTGCTTTCAAGCCAAAATGGCAGATGAAGTAGTTAATAGAGTCTACACAGTTCACAAAGCCTAACATGTTCACAACAGGAACATTTAACCAACCTCAAACTAAAATATCTATATCGATTTTAGGTTCATTAGTCTACAAAGTACAACCAAACCAACAAAAGTTGGTCCATGTGTTTCTTGCCCCTGTCTTTAGGTACCACTTCAGTCTTACAAGGGTTTAATCTGGCTCACAAAAAATGTATAGAGCACCTCCTACCAAACAGTATGCATATGAATGTCAAATAGGAAAATAAGAAACTTGAGACAGAGAGGGAAAGAGATGAGAAAAGGAGGAGACTGGGGGAGATGACCTCATATAGATTCAAACCTGGGCTTCTCTATGTTCACATGTGCTAGTCAACTGTGGCTCACAGCAGCCACCAGAAATTTAGAATAATCATGATGTTATCTGCCAGAACCATGATCTCTAGTAAAAGCAGCTTATTTAATTTCTCTATGAGTGTGTGTCTGAAGTAAATAAGATACAATGTAGGCAACACAGTCCTCAGCAACGCCTGGACGTTTGGGAAGAATCCTAAAGACATCTTCCTCTATATTGAAGTAGCAGTGAGAGTGGGCCAATTCCATATCCTAAAATGGAATCTGTCAGTGATTCTTCCAACATGTTCCAGAATTCTAAAATAGGCATGTACTGTTCTACGATTGTCCATCAGCATCTGTGGGAGACTGTTTCCAAGACTCCCTGTGGGTACCAGATTCAATGATGCACATGTCCCTTATATAAACTGTGTAGTACTTGTAGAGAGCCTACGCACATCCTCCCATAGGCTTGAAACCATCCCTAGATTACTTGTAATGCTTAACACAATGTAAACGTGATAGAAATAACTGCTCCACTATGTTCATTAGGGCATACAAAAAAGGACAAGGGAAAAAGGCCTAACATGTTCAATGAGTTGCATTTTGCCCCCAATATTTTTGATAGGTGATTGATTGAATCCGTGGATGATAGACCTGCAGACAGAGAGGACTAATTTTACTTTCAGCACCTTTAATTCGGAGGCTGGGGAGATGGCCCAGTGGTTGAGAGCTGGTATGCTGTATGCATGAGGACCTGAGTTCTGTTTCCTAGCACACCGTGGTAGGAAGCCAGGCATGGCTCCACATTGCCACCCTAGAATGGTGGAGTGAGAGTGGAGACAGGCACATTCCAAGAGCTTGATGATCAGCCAGCCTAGCCAAAATGGTGAGTTCCCAGTTCAGGGAGAGTCCCTATCTCAAGGCAACAGCATATGGAGGAAGACACTGGGTGTCTTGCATTAGCCTATATATATCCAACTGCACAGACACACAAGTCCACATATTCACAAGCGTATCACAAACACACACAGTATTGTTTTTAATTAACACTTTTAAAGAAACTATTCTTTAATTTAAAAAGTGAAACAAAGGAAGCAACAACCATGTGTTCATGGCATCACTCTGGTATAGTATGGCTCAGGCCTATGCTTCAGAAGAGAGCTCTGTCCACCCAATCATGCTGGTTTTCGACTGAGAAGCCTGGTCCTAAGGAAAGAGACTTAGACTTAGACCCTTGGGGTCAAAGAACAGGCCACTTTGGTGCTGAGGCTCCAGGTGAATGGTGCGGACCACCTGTCATTTCTAGGACGGAACCGTACAATCATCTATTTAATCCAACAGTATGAGTAACTCACATTTGGTTTTTGTTCTTGCTCATTGTTTTAACTCTGTATGCAGTACACAGCCAGGGATGTTAAGAAATTACCATTCAGCAAATGAACGTGGTGTTTTGCTGGCGAGTTCAGTTGTTACAGATAATCTGAGCTACTCAGCCAAACCTTCTCCAAGCTGGACTTCACCCACCACATTCCAGCCTTAAGAGTCTCACCTGTAACAATCAGACAGGTGAAAAGGAGGCTCAGATGTGGAGACCAAGCTCCTGAGTATGCATTAAGGAAAGTAGATTAAAAATTGAAAAAGAAAACTGAGCAGCCAGTGTCCAGTATTGGTCTGGTACCACTGTTGCAGGGATAAACATCTGGGCAGCTTGAGACAAACACAGCTTTGGGCTCAGAATAGGCAGGGCAGCTTTGTCCTGTGTGCTGGTCAAATCTGTGTTTGTGCAAAACCAGGCTCTCCATTCTCCTCAGAGACTCCTGAGACACTGTTCTGTGCTGCAGGGGTTCCTTATTTTGAGGGGACTCAGCACTCCGGCAGGACTTTCTTCGAGGAGACCGAAGATCAATTGACACCTTAGGCAGCCCAAGCCAAATTGGATTGGGATGAACTTGCTTCTACCTGTGAGCGTTTAGAGGGTCAGGACTGGGGGCCTCAGACCTTGCTGGCTCTAAAACACTAATATTAGATTGTCACACTCAGAGCAACATCTGGTAGTGACTTAGAGAAGCCACTGTCCTTACCTAGGCAGTCATGATCCAGAAGAAGCATTAAGTTGAGCGTGTGAAGTCCATGTAACTACCCAGCTGGCTCTACCACTAACAGCTGCTTTGTTTTCTGTTTTCCAAGCAAAATCCCTCCCTGAGGCTCAATTTTTCCAGGTTGTAAAGGAGAGATGGATTCTTTGGTATGACAAGCCTATTTCCATGCAATAAGCCCCTGTGTGGTGGTTAGCTGTGATTGTCAACTTACCACAACATTGAATCACTTGGGAAGAAGCTGGATGAGGGACTGTCTACTATGGGTTGGCCTGTGAACATGGGTAATTGTCTTCATTAAATTAAATGATGTGAGAAGATCTACCCACTGTGGGCACCACCATTCCCTAGGCAGAGGTTCCTGAAATGTCTAAAAGGAGAAATCTAGCTGAGTGCAAATAAGCAAAAAGGTAGGCATGATGCATCTGTTCTCTTTCTAGTCTTGACAGCTTCCCTAAGTTCCTACCACCTTGACTTTCCCACGTTGTGGACTGTATCCTGGAATTATGAGCTCAGATAAACCCTTTCTCACTTAATTTGTTTTTTGTCAGGGTATTTTATCACAGCAATGAGATTGAAACCCTGCAAACCAAGAGCTATATAAGATATGAGTGAATAGAATGGCAGGGCCATACCTTTCCAGCTGATGGCAGGGAACGGGGCTGACACAATGTCTGCAGGGCTCGCAAGATGCTTTCCATAATGTGATTAATGGTACATTAGGGGTGTTGAAGTGTTTGGGGAGTACTTGGCCCTATGCACCCCAATTGTACAATGTAACTCCTATCTACCCCCCGATCTCATGCCTTGGTTTCACTTCAGGCCTCGTCTTTCCCTTCTGTGCTATCACTGGGGTAGCAGCTCACTACCCTAAAAAGTCTCAGGACCTCCCAGCTCTTGTTTCCCCCTCTAACTAGCTACCTCTGCCTAGATAGCTACACAACAGTCAACCACAGCACCCCACTGTCAAAATCTTGTTCTCCTACAAACTTTGCCCACATTCATTAGCTTGGTATTTTAAGGCCAGACAAGCTGTCTCCAGCCAATCTTCCAGGCCTTCTTTGAGCTCAATGCCTTGGTGTTCTTGGCCCTCAGCCTCACTAGACAACCCTCCAGAGTCCCATAATGTACATGTTCTTCTGCTCCTATAACTTGCTTTCCTTGAAGACATCATTTCCTCCCTTTGGCTTTTTAATATGCTAATATACTTTTGAAAAGGGAAACTAAACAGTGAGTAAGCTTTCTGTCTTAGGCACTTTTACTAGCTGACCCACCAAGAAGTCCCTTCCTTCCTCTGGTCAGAGTTTTTATTTCTAAAACAGGATATCCATATGTAGCACAGGCTTTCCTTGAATTTGTGATCCTCCTGCCTCAGTCTCCCAGGTCCTGGAATGCACCATCACATTTGACCTTTCTCAGTTTTTGGTTCTCATCATTGAACCTGGGGTCTGATACATGCTAAGCAAGAACTCTACCACTAACCAATATCAGTGTTTAGTTCCCACCTCATCAGACCAAATCATTGATCCAGCACCGGTGCTTGGGAACCCTCAGCAGGTTCTGTTGAACACACTGGCATTGGCCATGATGGCCTCAGACAGGAGCAACTGTAACATCATTCCCTACTCTGCTGCCCTGTGTCTGTCATGGCCACCGTAATGTGCATTATACTGGTAAATTACCATGTGCTGTATGCGCTCACTAAAAAGCTGACTCTGAAATGGGTCTGTTCCTACCCCATTTCGGACTCAAGCAGGCTTATCTCAGAGAGTTGTCCAAGGCCCCTTTTCTGTGATGGACTGAGCCCACAAACTCTGTGACAGGGAGGGTAAAACAGGCTGAGAGTAATAATAGAAGTAACAATACTAATGATATAGTAATAGTAATCGATGTTACTACTCTTCATCCCATGATAATCAAGTGGGAAAGAGAAACTAGAATTTCAACCATGAGAAGCTCAACCATTGAGAAAAATGACAATTTTGGAGTTCCAACTGACTATCTCAACTGTCCCAGTCAATTTCTGCTGGATGTTTTGTGTACCAGTTGGATGGTGTTTTGATATCTAGCTACTGCTTGCTTTTTTCCCTTTTCCTTTAACTCACTCATTTAAACTGGAAAGTACAGCTATCACAGATCATTGTCAAGATCATACAGAACAGCTACCACACGTCTACAAGGCATGGCCTTATTCTTGTCACACGAGCATATGCAGACCCAGAATACCTCAGCTGTCTCCAGGGCAAAGCCTCTTCACATCTCTGTCTCAGAGAGCAACAGAAACCAAGTTATGGCATGAGAAGTGGGGACAGATGACAATGGCAGTCCCACATCCAGCAGCAAGATCACATGCAAATCCACATCAGATTCTCTCCTGGTTCACAAAGGACCTCCGTGTCCTCCTGTCCTGTAGCAGCTGACCTTGCTAGTTTCTCTTTCCTCCAAAGTTCAACTCCCACCCCCTCTTTTAAAGTTACCCTTCAGCTCACACCAATATGACTTTCTGGCCTGTGCTCAAAGAAGGTCCCTTAGATTCCAGAGTCCTGTTCTCCTACCAGGTTCTTTGGCTAGTCCCTCAAGTTCCTTGAGCAGGGCATGGAGTAGCTTTCCCACTCCCTCCAGCAGTGTGTGAGGTCCCTATCCCTAACCCTGCCAGTAAGGACTTGAATCCGTGAGACTGTCATTGTTCTCATCATTTGTATTCACCTCCTACCTGAAGAAGCAGTTTCTGAGGAACCATGTACACTACTTCAGGTTGTAGCTTGATCTTTCATCCAGTAGCTGATGAGGTCCCTGCTTATTCTATCTACCAGCCACATGACTCTTGACTGAGCCCCCACATCAAGCCCAAGAAGGGGGACCCACACAAAATATATGCCAGAGTCACAGGAAGAAGTCACCTGAATACACATCAGGCAACTCCTAACCCAGAGTAGACCCAAGAAAGCAACCACCAGGGCTGCATTTGGAAAGGAGGCCACCTAGGGTGAGTCGCAGGCCTGACAGGGATAAGCAACAGTCCCCACCTGCCTAGTTCTTCCCTATTGCACTGAAACATTGACAACCCCAGTAGTCCTTTGGCCCCAGCCAAGTTATGTAGACACTACAAATCTGCCTTAAGTCAAAATTCTTACCCCAAACCAGGGGCTTACAAGGCGAACTGGTGAAGCCAAGTTCTCTACAAGCAAATGAGAAAGGCAGGGTGTGCCTAAGGAAGAATCAATGTGAGCCCTACAGTGGAGGAACTAAGTGATGGACCCAGAAACAGGGTACCTAAGAAATAAGTGATGGACCCAGAAACAGGGTACCTAAGAAATACAATACTGGGCTGAGAGATGGCTCAGCAGTTAAGAAATACAATAGTACACTGCACTACACACACACACACACACACACACACACACACACACACAGCAGAAGCTGCTCATAGTCTCCATATGAGCACTGAAGGATCTATCTCACTTGGTGCACACTAGAACAATGACCCCAAGCAAATTTTTCCAGGTAACTAGAGGGCAACAGTAACTTGTACAGGACAATACACCCGTGTGCGGTGTGTGGGTAAGGATAGAGAGACTCTATCTTTTTTTGTCCTGGATTGACAAACTCCAACACAGTTCTGGTTTATGTTGCTATGCCCCACCTTTTATTCTGATATAGTACAGATCTAGTGTCTGCATGAGTGTTTTTTGTGCATGTATGTGTACATTCGTTTCACTGATGGAGAAAGTTTGGTGCATCCCCAAGCAGGATATGAATGCATGATGCTAGCTCACTCTCTGTAGACAGCCCCAAACTACAGGCTTGGATATGTATAAAGAGTGCCATGCTGATGAGTGAGCTCAGGGAACACTGGCCACTAACCCCACTTTACCTTGAGAAAACTCAGAACATCATCACCTCTCCCAAGCAAACCCCCTTCCCAGATGCAAGACCACCTCATATAGGAGGGGCCAGGGACTCACCAGGACTCTGCCAGTCAGTGTCTGGGCGGATATCATTACCCCTGCCCAGTCTTTCACAGATGTCATCCAGCCGACTTCGGCTGCCACCACCTCCTCTTTTTCGTCCACTGGCTTGAGAGTACCATCTGCCTGGCTGGAGCCATTGTTTATCTTCTGGGCCTCCTGGCAACAGAGAGAATCAGAGTTGAGACACTGGAAACAACTGGATTTAAATAAGATGACCACTCACAACGAATCAGAACCTAAGGGGGTTGGTTCCCAGATGAGGGAATGTAAAAGCTAAAGATACAGAGGTAGGGGAGGAGAGGTGGCTAAGGGTTCCGTTTTAATTTTTTTTTTAAATCAAGCTATGGAGATTGTCTAATGGGTAAAGCACTTTCCATGCACATGTGTGGACATGAGTCTAAATCCTCCAAACCTATGTAAAAGCTGAGCACAGTAGAGTACATCGGTAACTTCAACATTCTTACAGAGTGATGGAAAGCCAAGACAGCAAGACCTCCAGAAACTCACAGACCAACTAGCCTGGCAACATACACAGACTATCAAAAGAGAGGGTCTGTCTCAAACAAGGTAGACAGAGAGGACTGACACCCAACATGACCCTCTGACCTTTTCATAAAATTCCTTCTAGAACACCCTTGCAATGGAAAGAAGGCTGCCATTAGTCTCTGGCCATTTTAAAGGAAATGGCAACATGCCTGTCTCTGCTCACAGAGCAGTTAAGAGGGGGAGCAATCAGCTCTTTTATCTCTGCACAGATCATAATGCTTACACAGCACCAACCTACCTCCCTTTACTCATTTCCCACATTTTCTTCTCCATCTATACCATTCAGAAGGTACTCATGATGGCTCCCAATGGCTCTAGTAATGCAGGCTGATCAATTCTGTATTCTAAACCTTGGCGACATCCCCTGGCATTTGAGCTAGGATAGTCAGATGACCTCTGCTAAGCCAATAAGGCTCAGGTGTGGTACATTTTATGGAACTGATGGAGAAAATGACCCTTCCCTGAAAAGGAAAACAACATGGAGGGACGGACGATATGACGGCATACTGATGTCATCATCTGAATGCCTGATCCAGCTGTGCCTACAGTCCAGCTCTTCCCCTTCAGAAATGGAAATGCGCTGGAAAAAAGAAGCCTTCAGATACCCAGAGCCCACATGAAGCTGTAAATGACGCACCTTTGCACACGATGTGCCCTGAGCCCAGGATGCTCCCATCCTTCACTGCTCAAGGCATGCTGCTGCCTCTGTTTCCTTAAGTTCTCACTCACACACTCTCAGCTTCTCACTCACTGCCCTCTGAAAATGCTTTTCTTCCAAAAGCCGCTGTTCTGCTTCACTGTTTGCCACAGCACTTGGACCTTCTAATATGCTCTACCACTCCCTTATTTCATCTACTCTCCCCCACTCCAACATGGCTGTCAGTCCCCACACCTAACACAGTCTTAAGCACAAAGCCAGCAAAATAAATATGAATGGACCTGGGCATGCTGGCACACACCTCTAATCGCAGGAGGCTGAGGCAAGAGGATCATCCCCAAGTTTAAAGGCAGCCTGAGTTCCAGAGCCCAACAAACAAATTAATAAACAAAAACAACAAAAATAGTATAAACTTTGAATGAATGATTATGAAGAATTCTGAGTATCTGGTTTTTGTCACCCCCAGAGCCTGGGTTTGGGGATACCAGATATCATACAGGACGCTAAGTCAAATTAAAATTTTAGGTAAACAAATACCTTTATAGATACATCCAAAAATGCATGAGTAATACATACACTAAAGACTCATCGTTCATCTAAAATCAAATTTAACCAGACCTATACTCAAACACCCACTGGGATTATTAATGTAGACAGAGATGGAAAAAGATGTCAGAAAATTATACTCATCACTTATAATCTTGGTATTAATTTTCAAAGAGAAAAACATTGGGAATCATTGTGCTTTGGACTAAAGTGGGGGTGGGGAAAGGGAGCCAAAGGCAGAGATGGAAACCTTTTGCAAGGAGAAAGGTAGACTCAGTAAGACCAGGGAAATGGGGAGACTGGGAGACTCACTGGGCTTGGGGATGCTCCTGACCTCTCCTTCTCTCCTGCTGGCTGACCCTGGCTCTGGAAGAGTAAGACTAAGAAGATGGAGCTGTGGGACTGGATGACCATGGCATTTTACTCCCCAGTGTTTTAAGCTGCAGGAGCTGGGACAACCCCAGTGGGACCCTGGGAGGGGGAGGCTGCGGGCCACCTGCTGATTTGTGTTGTGACATCTGCTGCTGAAGCCTCCATGGCTAGTCTCAGTGGTCTGTCAGCTCTTTCCTGGTGCTGAGCCTCAAGGGGTGGGTCTGTGGGAGGACTTGGAGGACTAAGTGATGCTGATGGGTGGCACTCAGGAGGTAAGAGGTATCAAGTTAGATAAGGGTTATATGGTCCTTGGCAGACATGCATATTCTAAACAGAAATCTAGCCCTCCCCCAACTTCAGGGACTGCTCTGTGAGAAGTGGGGAGGGGCAACATTACCTGCCCCTCAGAACTGAACAGTGCCCAACAGCACAAAACACATACTGAGGTACCAAATCCCAGGATGCCCCACCTCCACCTCACATCTGACCCTGACTCTGAGTACAGAGGTTCTCAGTCTCAAGCCAGCACCAACATCAAAAGCACAAGGGATGACACTCAGCTATTCAGAGCGCCCCCCCCCCCCCATGGAACCTACAGTTTTATCTGATGCTCACACCTGAGGTCAACTTAGAGAACCATAGGCCTTCTCCATCCAAACCAGATGACAGACTGTAACTCTGGGACTTTCCTGGAACCCTCTTCAGCCAGAATCACCTGCTACTTTCAGAACAGGCCAATGAATGGTGAGGGCTAAGAATAGTAAGGGCTAAGGGAAAGATAGGCTTTCAAACCAAAGGTTTTGTGTTTGCTTCTGTTTGGTTGTTTTTTGAGACAGGGTCTCAAGTAGCCTCAGGTGCCTCAAACTAGATATGTAGACAACAATGACCTTGAACTTCTGAGTTCCCCTGCCTCTGCCTGCTGAGTGCTGAAATTACAGGCATACACCACCACTTCCACTTTATGAGGCACTCAAAATCGAACCCAGGACTTTGTGGATTCGAGGCAAACACAGTACACCTGAGCTACACATAACACCAGCCAACTGGTCTCTGGTTACCACCTGGAGGGCCAGTTTCCACCTGCTTGAGCCTAGTGTCTCCATGGACAGACACTTTTCAGCATGGAAAAGGCCCAGAGGCAGGGAGTCCCCTGCAACCACCATGGTTTTAATGCATCCATAATTCACAGCACAAGAGGTATACAGCACATAGCGTGCTATTTCGCTAACCTTCTTACCTGTTGTTTTACAAGGCATTCATTATTTTAATTGCTTTATGATAGGCAAGGAAAAACACAAACTAACAGGAGATAACGCCCTTGTTATTATTTGCTTACATTAGACGTTGTGAGCTTAATTACCACATGTGGGAGGTGGGACTGGGGGAGGGGCCACAGAAGCAGGGAGCTACAGCAAGCCTTGTGCCAGCCTGCCTGAAGGATTGTTTCAGATACAGTCACTGCCAAGCTGGAGGATTCTGTGCCTAGAAGGCAAAGTCCTGCATCCTTCTACTAATGTTATAATTCCAGATACCAGAGGAAAAGGGGTGGGACTTGGAGGGCTAAGCAACCTTGATGGGGGCATGCAGGAGGTGAGAGGTATTGGATTAGATAGTTTATGAGAACAGTGACAGTCCCCATTTATGAACCCAGAGCTGGGTTTCAACAATTAGGAAGTAAAAATTCTCTGTGCATCTGTCTTCCTTAAGTTCTATAAGAAGTGCAGCAGACAGGTGGAATTTCATAGACCATTTTACAGATCCAGTAATTGAGAGCAGGTGCCACCTGGGGCAGCAGAGAGCCTGCGGGCTCAGGCTATGAGCAGTCAGCCCACTAGGACTTGGGTGCATTCTGCTCCCTTCAGTCGTGTTAGCTCTGAGCATCTACCTACTCTGTGCTGTATCGGGAGAAGCATCCTATCCCTAGGAAGTATGAAAGGCACAGCGATTTGAGTAGTGCTCAGTAAAAACACAATTGTCATAGCTGCTACTACTGGACCCTGGGAAGGCCACTGGTCTAGAGTGCGCCTCCATAAAGTGACAAGAGAATGGAGAACTTCTGCAGGGTCCAGCAAGACTATAGAACCCCACCCAGGACAACTAGAGAGGAATCCCCACACTAGGCAGGCCAAACCAAGTGATCTCTTAGATGCATCCTGGCCCTCAGCTCCATTCAGCCAAACTCTCCCTTCCAAAAAAGAGGGACTGGGCCACAGTGTGGCAGCTTCTAGGTCCCAAGACTTTGTTCTGCATCTTATATTTTATACCACACTCAGAAGGGAGACACGTTTTGTTCTGAATGTCAAAGCATCCATCCAGCTAACCCAAACTCCCCACTTCCCAGAAGAAGACTTGACCACTGCCCAGAGAAGGTGACTGTGGTGTCAGTGGTAGCCAGCATATAAGACAACCTTCTGGGGATCTGAGCAAATCTACGGAATGGCAATATAACTTAAGAAGAGATCCTACAATGTTAAGCAGACAAGCCAGGCTCAGAAAGATATATGTCATATTTTCCCTAATGTATGAAATCTAGATTTGAATACACACACTTGAATTTGACATGAAAATAGAAGGACAATTTGAGGGGAAGAAGGGACCAATGGGAAGAGGGGACAAGTATATGTACAAATACATAAACAAAAACATCATGATGGAACCTATTATTTTGTATGTTAATTTAAAAAAAAACACTAAAAATGAAAAGGGCTTGGCAACTTCTTAGCACGCTACCCCTCTTCCTTGCCATACCCAGCTGAGAAACATAGGGTATAGAAAGAAATCACATGGCTGGTCATAGAGACCAGTCAAGCAATGCTCCAGCTGACATGCAGCCCCTCTAACTGGCTCTATTACCTCTTGTGTTTCCACAGAAAGAGGATTGCTTCAGATATAGTCACTGCCTAGCAGTTCCCTATGTTACCCAAGGCTTGTATTAGTGTGTGGTGGGACCTATGAGAGAAACCACACCGTTCCTAGTGGGATCAGCTTTCCTGGCAGTGAGGACCACCTTGACCTGACACATGAGAGTAAAAGCTGGATTCAATCCTAGGACTCCCTCTCCCCAGCTTCCAACCCTCAGGTCTGAGTAGTCAGTCTCTCTGTCTGCAAACTTCCTGAACTGGACCCTGTGCATTGGGGACCTCAGGTCTGTGATTCAGGAGAAAGAGCTCTGAGAGACAAGACACTGAAGTCCAAGGTCAATTATTGTGGGTAGCTTCAGGCAAATCATTTCATGTCCCCATACCCTTGAGTTTTTTTCTGGAAATGTTGAAGCTCATCTGCCCTGCCCAGTGATTCTTACAGAGGCCCTGATCACACAGAGAGGAGCACTTCCCCCCCGCAAACACCACTGTTCTGTAAAGAGAAGGGCAGTGAGGTACCCCTGTCTTCCATTGCAGGGCTGCTCTCAGGGAGGAGGCATACCCCAAAGCCAGTAGCCTCAAAGACCACAAAGCAGAAATATGACACTCTAGCCTGCTGCTGAATGCACAGTAGGGGTCCTTTCTCTTAGCACCAGGATGGTCAGAGGCCTTGTGCTAGAAAAGCTTCCTGGTAAGGTGGGAGCAGTTACCATACCTCACCTGCCCTTGCCTGGTCAGGCTCCCTCCCTGAGCAGGACATGCACTCAGACACATGTTGGCACAGCCAGGGGACAAGGTCACCATAGGCACCACACCTCAGCAGGTACGCAGAGATGGGGAGCCAGCCAGTCCAAGTGACTGGAGAGAACCACCCTAAGAGCTGCAAGCCTGGAATGGGTTTGCTTTGGTTACTCCATCCTCATCTGCTTCCTGAAAAGTAGTTAAGGCAATGGGCATCTGGAAAGGAGAATACGATTTTTTTGTTTGTTTGGTTGGTTGGTTGGTTTTGCTTTGTTTAAAAAAAACAAAAACAAAAACAAAACTAGTCAAATCATTTTGTCTCTGTGCCCAAACCCTTCTGAAGTTCCTCTTTCCTCTCTGAATATAAGTCAGTCCTCACACTGTCCCACATGCCCAATCTGCCCCACGCCTTTCTGTCACCAGACTGTCTGAAACCCACTCAGGGCACTGCATCTACAGTGGCTTCCTTGTTCTGCAGAGCTGTCCAGGGCTACTCCTATGTAGAGGCTGTTAGCATTGGTAGCTACCTTGGCTCTAGTATCCACACACTGCTCTCCTGGGTGTTGGTTCTGACCCTGACACCTGAACCCTCTCCTGCGCACCCTATTGGAAATGTCATCCCTGAGAAGGTGGGATTTTCATGTCTGCCTGGAAACCTATGTACTTTCAATCAGTCCAGAGAAACTTCCTCCATAGGGGAGACCTCTGAGGGTTTAACAGCTTAAATACTGCAGGGTCCAAGACAAATCCATTTCAGTGCAGTGGAGGAAAGAAGAAGAGGGCTTGAAAGGAGGAGGGAGGGGGCAAGGAGGATGGATGGGAGGGCAAGGGGAGGAGAGAAGAGGGGAAGAAGATTGAGATGGAGAAGGGGGAAAGAAAGAGGGGATGGGAAGGGGAGAAAAAGATGAGGGAAGGAAGGAAAGGAAGAGGGAAGAAGAGAGGGAAAGGAAAGGGAGACGGAAAAAAGGAAAGAGAGCTAAGAAAGAAGATGGGAAAGAAAAGGAAGGAGGAGGGCAGGATGGGGAAAGAAGGGAAGGGAGAAGGTTAGAGGAAGAGGGTAGGGGAGGGACGGAGGAGGGGCAGGGAAGAGAGCTGCAGCAAGTGACAGCCAGCTCTTGGCAGGCTCAGGGTCTGGATGATATTAGTAAAAAGCACAGTGATGATAATGACAGTGTCTGCCATTACGAGATCACAGCAGTCCTATGAGGTGGGTGCTAATGTCCTCATTTAACAGATAGATAGGTCTAAGCAGCTGGCCCAAGAAGACACTGTCAGAATTTAAACCCCACTGTCTGACAGCAAAAAGGAGGTGGTGGGGAGGGGCATAAATCTGTCCTGCCATCCCAGGGATGGAGGGGGAGGGGCAATATCCGAGTACACATTGCACCCACTTCTGGTACTGCTTGTACCTCAGGGGACCTTCTTCAAGGTCCTTAGGAGGTTGGTTAAATCAAGGTCAGAGGAACGCTGCCCTTTGTCCTCCAAGAACCACTCCGGAAAACATAAAATTCTACTTCAAGGAGTCAAATGTCAAATTGAAAATGAACATGGGCACTGACAAGCCCTTCTGCTGAGAGCTAAGGTTCTCCATGAAGGGGAACATCTGACCATATCCCTTGTCCTTCACATCCACTGAAGTTCAGCTGCTCTCTGCCCGGGGCTTTGGTATGCCAGGCCTTTCTTTCCCTGGCTGGGTCCTGTATAACCTGAGGTTGTGATCTGAACAAAAACCACTTCTCATTTTCCCTCTGGACCATCCAAGGGCCAGGCGCATATCCCATCCTGGGAAACATATGCTGGAGTCTCTTCTCAGGAGTCTAGGAACAAGGAACACCCCAGATGATCCACTCCAGAGAGCCCTTGTAGAAGCCACAACCAGGAAACTTCAATCTCCTGGGCCTCATGTGTTTTCACATTTTCCAGGTTTACATAACAAGCTGTTTTTCCTGGAGCACAGACAGGCACGCCTCTGAGCTTTATTATGCCATTTGCTTACAACCCTTCCCAGCCATGTCCCATGCCTTCCACTGGCCCCCTCCCCATCTGTCAAGCTGAGCCAGTACACAGATGTCCTCAGCTGGACATACAGCACAAGGACCTTGTGTCCTGCCAGAGGTATGGTGACAGGTGGTAGAACTGGACCTGGTCTAAGGAGTTCTGTATCCCACTGTCAGGCTGACTGGTTTCTCTGAACAGAGTCCTCACCTGGGTAACAAGGAGTAGTGAGTTAAACACGTAGTTCTCTGTCCTAGGAGGCCCCGTCGTCTCTGAGGGACCACAGAGGACCTCGAAGGGAGGGCAGTGGAGGCAGGCCCAGGCCCTGTGACAGTCTGACCAAAGAATCTTTGATCAGGTGCCCCCATCAAGGCTCTGTACTGCCTACACATAAGTGAGTGTGATTTTGGGGGGTGGGTGGGGTGGAAGTTTTCATACACCCACTTCAGTCCTTATTTCACAAGAATGACCATGACATTCTGCAGCCTGTTTTGTCTGGAAACCCTGAAATACCATAATTTAAAATATCCCTTCAAGGGGAGGGGGTACTTCCATGCCTCCACACAAACCATCATTCTGGTCCTGTTCCCCTAGGGTTCCCCAGACCTACAGGTAGAAGGACTGTCCTCCTTTCAGGCCCACTCGACTGCCAGTGATGGAAGAAGAGACCCACCACAGGCTCTCACACATCCTGGGTGGGAGGACAGCAGACCGTGGGCATTTCCCCAGGTACCAGTAATCCTGCATATTAGGGCATTAGGCAGATTACCAAAAGCAGCTCAAGCAAGCAAAGCGTAATACGGGTGCCGCCAGCTGGGATGCTCGTGGCCAGAGTTCTATGAATGGACTACCGAGAGGAGGCGGCCGCTGGAGACTCTGGGAGAGAACTAGGGCAGAGGAACCCTTAAGTCCCCACCAGAGCTGCTGAGGGAGGGTGGCAGAGCTCATTTCTGCCCTTGGGAAGTCCAGCTGTGCATCCTCTCCCCGGTTGCTTAGGACTGCCTGTGTGTGTAACAGCTGCAGGGAAACCCATCCCCATTGATCCTGGGGACTCTGTATGAGGCCATCCAAAACAGCCAGCTGGTGTTCTTGCTCCCTACTGGGCCACAGCTCCAGGGATGGGGTGATTTTTCCACAGAGTTGGTCCACAGAACCTTAAAAATAAGCTCAGATGAAGCCTACTGTTCTGGAGTTAGAAGGCCACCAGGAGGTACCAGATTCCTCTGCCACAGCCCACACGTTTCAGGCATTTTCACCCATTGCTATCCAGGCGTACCAGACCCATTCTTTCTCCAAAGCACCTGTGTAAACAACTGAGCTTCAGAAGTCTTTGTGGTGGAAAAAGGTGACAGTAGAGAAAGGCCAAGTGACCTTTAACAAAAGTTCACCATCTCTGGGCCTCACATTCTCATGTCTCAGAATCAAAGGAGCTGTGTAAACTCTCCCCAAGGGTCTTGTCTGGCTCTGAACCATCTTGACCTTGTAGCTTAGATCACGGGCCACTCATTATGCCTGTTCCTGACTCAGCTCTATCCCCCACATGTCATTTCCCTCACTAGGGACATGACAAGGGAAGACGGTGATTCTTCCAGCTCTACTCAAAGTATCCTCTAAGCCACTTCTAGTCCACTAAGGAGCACAGGGGTAGCTGGCCTTCAGAAAGTTCTTGGTCCTCTCTATCCTCAATAGCAGGCCAAGTTCTCTACTTGCTTGTTTTACATCAATGTGCAAGACCATTCTCATGAGTAGCCACACTGAACTTTAAATCTGATCTAATCCAAGTGTAGAGGCCAGGTTTTTCTAGCTCATGATGCCCAGATAGACACAATGTACTAAGAATCAGATCAGTATTCTCTCCAAGAGGCTGTTGGCTAATATTACTGCCATGATTGTCTTATACTTGAGCAGCTTCTAAATAAGAATATAGCATGGACACCTAAATTAGGTTGTAGTCAGACATGTAGAGAATTGTCTTAAGATAGGGATTGCCAAGCTGACCCATGAGGCATTAGACATGCTCTCAAATGCCAGCCTTTGATACTTCCAATGAGTAAGGCATCTCTCAAGCTTTAATAATGAATATGTGTAGCCACACAAAATTATGATGCCTAACTCCTTTGATTAGTTTAATAATGGGGGTTCACTGTTGTGACCTTGGAAATTTGGAATTATTTAAGAGTTATTTCTTCTATGATTCCTGGGTCAGGGTGTTCATGGGCAAGTTCAAGGCAGCTAGCTGACCTGTAAGGAGCCAGACACAGAACTGTCAGTCTGTAGGGCAACCCCATGAGCCAACCCCAGCACCATCCAGAGAGAATGGCTCCAAACTGGCTAGACAAGGAGCCTTTAGAGAGCCCCAGCTGGGAGACAAGCTCGCATGTGTAATCACAGCAAGCAGGTCTGAGGCAGGGTCAGAGGTTCAGCTGGATTAGTAATGGAGACAATTGTCCAAACACTCTGTGCTGTCTCTGTGAATGCTGTTAGCAAGACCACGCTGAACCATTACTCTTCCCATATTAAAGACAAGCAGGTTAGGTGCTAGGCAGGTCTCTATGTAGCACAGTGGCCCTACGAAGCCACCAGAAGCTCATTTCCTACAGATCTCTTTTCCTTATGATTTGTACTTTATGTGCACTTTCCTTGTCTCAAGAATACCATGTAATCCTACAAATATTGTTTCCCTTTCTGAAAAAAAATTAAAATAACCCTCAGAATCACAGGGCTGTACAGAGAGAGAGAGCTACTAGGGACCTTGGAACACGCATTGCCTTTTGGAATGAGAAGCTGAACAACATAGGGGATGCAGGCTTGAAAAGCAAGGCAATCATCAGACACTGATGTAGAGTCCCCATGAATGGCTGAAGGACCACATGAGAGAGACAAAAGTCCTGATCCCTGGCTCCACCTTACTGAACCGTGCAACCTTGATCAAGTCATCTCATGTTATCCTAGCCTTGATTTCTTTGCTGGCAAACCAGGCCAAATACTTCCTCGAATGGTATCTGTGATAATAATAAGATGATGAGAAATCTGTGGAGAGCAACTAGCACTCTCTCAGTGCCAGACAATGCACTTGCACATCCTTGGACATGCTCTGCCCACCAGGAGGTTAGAATCTATTATGTTCCAAGCAGCAAACCTGATCTCTGTCCAGTTCCCTAAAGCAGAAGAAGGATCTGGGTGAGGCGAACAAGAGCATGAGCCACTGGGATCCACAGGAAAAGCTCAATGCCATGTGCTTAGGGAAGAAATCAGGGGCCATCATGCCCATATCAAATTAACTTCCTCGACTCAAGTAGGGGGAGAAAAGACAAATTGTGAAAACATGGGTGTGAATGTGGCTGGGACCTGGTATTTATCAACTTAACAGGACCTTTGTATCCACCTTTGACGAATTATCTAGATTAGGCGGAGGTGGGGAGACCCATACCCCAGTGTAAGCAGCAGCATTCCATGGGCTAGAGTCCTACATCAATCATGTAACAAGAAGAAAGTGAGCTGAGCATCAGAATTCATGTCCCTCATGCATATGCTTCTTCGATGCATATGTCATGTGACCTGATGATCCATGTACCTGCTGCTGTGACATAGCCGTCTGATAGGTTGTGCCTTAGAACTGTGAGCCAGAACGAACCTCTCCTTCCTTAAGTTGATTTTGGCAGGTATGTTGTCATGTAGACACGGAAACTAAATAACAGAGGGAACAACTAAAGGTCCTGAGGAATGGGGGTCTTACAGGCGTTAAGTGGGTCTGTTCAGTGGGTCAGAAGGGCCACAGCCTCCTCCTGTCCAACCTTCTCTTAGCTCTATGACAGTTGGCTATGCAGCCTCCAGGAGAGACGGAGCAGGGAAAGGGTCAAGAGTGAGAAAGAGAGAAGTAAGGAAATGAGACCAGTGACACCATTGAGATGAAGATCATGGGGCCCAGGAGGGACCTTTTGCTGCATAGTAAAAGATCTTATAGGTTAGCTCATGTGTATGCTGGTTCTACAAGAGCTGCATGGAGCCCAGAACCATGCTGTCCAGGATGCTGTCTGGAATGGACAGGCCAGCATAATTAGTATAGAGAGTCAGTGAGAGACAGCTGACGCTCTCTCCAGGGAAGAGCTGTCCTTTTCTCTGACGTTATACCATCACTTCTTGGTTGGGTATTAACATGCCCTTTGAATAAAATGACAATGATGGCAGAGCTGGCATTTGACAGTGTCTTTGTTAGGCCTTTGCTTGTCAAAATAAGAAGCTGGCAGCCTTGTGAAATTCTCTCTGTGTCTTAAAGTTTAATTGACTCTCCCAGGAAAAGTCTAGGCATCACTTGCATAGTCCAGACCCTCATTCTACAGATGGGAAAATGAAGGCACCCAGATGTCACACTCAAGGAGTCTAGGTCTCCTACATGAAGCCCAGGTTGTGTCTGTCACCTGTCATGACCAGAAAAGTCTGAATCTGGTGAACACACTCTTGGGCCCCAAAGCTTGAATACTCAGTGATCCTTGCCCACAGGAAAGAGGGGAGCGATCACATGGTCTGCAGAGCTCAGAGCCACTCTGCAGTACCCTCAGTTTCCAGCATCGTGTGCCTTTGCTCTTATTACCATGTGAAATGCACAGAGCTCAGACAGCCTTTCTGAAAACACTGCAGCTCTCCCTGTGATCCCCATGCCATCATTTGAGAGGCACCAGCTCCAAAGCGTTCACCAGCTCACAGCAAGTATGGTGAAGGACAAGGGGGGCTCCTCTACAGAGGAAAAATGAGTAATGCATAAAAGATGGAAGCCACTGACCAGTATCCAAAATGACATAGAGCCTCCCACCCCTTTGCTACACGCTCTTGTCCTTGAAGTTCCTGGCAATGCCTTCTTCACATGGTATTTGCTCTCTGGCAGTCACCACGATGTACTAGCCCCATGAGGGTTACTTACAGTCCTTCCCTAAACTGTTCAAGCTACATCCATATGGTCCCAAGTAGTGCCCCTGGTATACAGCGAGATCCTCGTGGTGTGCTGAGAAAATGACTGAGTAGATCTTGTTTTGTTCTTGTTTTCCCTCTTCACTCTTCTTGCTTGGAATCTCAAAACCCTGTCAAGCATGCCCTGTCCTAAGCTGAGGACCGGAAGTACTGGAGGCCTAGTCCTCATGGCCTTCATCTCCAGCCTGGTTGCTGGCTTCCCAACCTCATGCTGAACTGCTCTGTCTCTGGTAACTTGACTGGACCTGCTCCACCCGATTCATACTTTTGTGTAGGTCATTCCTCTCCTGGGATACCCTCTTTCCATTTTTCTCATCTTCATCCTCTATGATCAAACCTCATAGAACCAATGAAGTCCTACCCTACAGATCCATCTCTCTCTACAGTCCCCCCTATTTTCTTCCATCTTTCCTACAGTGCCCCAACCTTCTCTGGTTTCTCAATACTGGACAGGGCTAGAATCTTTTGTTTTCTTTTTACGTCTTTATGTTGTAATGCTCCAATTCTGAAAGATCCTTGAAAGAGAGAGATTCTATATGCACACACATGTGCACATACACACATGCATATTTATGGAACATGCACAAGGCTGTGAGGGTTCCCCAACATGCAGAGGTACACAGCATCTTCTTCTAATCACTTTCTATCATATACTCTTAAGATAGGGTCTCTCACTGAAGTGTACCTCACCTTTTCCAGTGAGACTGGCTGGCCAAAGAAGCTCCTTGGATACACCTGTCTCCACCCACTAACACTGAGATTACAAGCACACACAGTCATACCATGTTTTTCACATAGATGCCAGGGATTTAAACCCAGGACTCCACGCTTATGCATCAATCACTCTTACCCAATGAACCATCTCCCTAGTTCTTTTTCTTTTTTATGTACCTAAAGTGTATGGTATATAGCAAAATAACAAAGAGCCTCCTGGAACTCACTCTGTAGACTAGGCTGGCCTCTAATTCACAGAAATCCACCTGCCTCTGCCTCCAGAACCCCCACTCAGTAGACACTGGAAACACAAGCACAGTCCCCAGTAGTGAACAGCTAGCTAATTCAGGCCAGCCTCAGGACTCCCAGCACAACCTGGGGCTATGTTTCCTTAACTGTCATTCCTTTGCAACTGTATTGTTGAATGCAAACCCTATTCCAGGCACGATCAGATGACACAGGGCCTCTGAGAGGCACATGCTTCACCAGACACGTCCATCACAAGATGAATGCCCTTGTTTACAAGAGGAGTCATCCCAACCCAGGAAATTTTCCACTGTGATTTAGGACCTAGTCAAGAATATGCCTATAGAACTCAGCACCTGAGCATTTGTCTGCCTTTTCCATTTTCTGAACTTGAATGGGGTCAGGTTAGAAAGCTTTTATAATTGGCTATTGGACTGCCTTTCTGGACATGTAACATGACTTCCATTTAGGAAACTAAGGCCTAGAAGGACAGAGGGACCTGATGAGACAGAAAGATGGCCCAGCCAGAGATCAGGCATACAGGAGGCAGTTAGTACCTTCTGCTCTAAACCATCCAAACTTTAGCCAAGTCAGGCTCCAACTGGGGTCAGAAAGCTCAGCCACCCAAGACCCTGAGTCCTCACTCTAACTGAATGTAGGTTCCCAGCCCAGCAGCCAAATAGGAGAATCCAGTGTTGAAATGAAATGTAATAATGACTTAACAGTCAGGGGAGAGGCAATAGAACTTTCATTCCTACAGTGTTCAGAAAACTTCTATTCCTTCCAGAAGACCCAAAATGAGACTAAGAATATCCTACAAAACCTAAGCTGTCTCTCTGTCAGTGCCAGGCCCACTGAGCTCCTCTGTAGAGCCTGGGACCCCTCCAACCCTGGACACTGAAAGAAACTAGGCATTTGTGAGAGCGTCCTTTCTTTAGGAAGGCTTTTCCAAAATTATATCAGGTTTCCTTCTAACCCAGCTTGCCTAACATGGTTGAGGAATGTCTTAGAAACTGGTGTGATTCAGTCTGGCTTTGGATGAAGTTTTCCACCCAGACAGAACACACTGAGTGTCTGGAAGCTTCAGTTTGAGACACTGGGGGCATTCAGATCTTCTCCTTGTCTGACTGTGGTCAGGAGGACATGCTTACAAGTAGCAGGTCCAAGCCTTAGATGAACTCAGAGAAAATGAGTTAACGGGAAGCCAGAAGGTCTTACCCGAAACACGTGTATACAGAGGCCTCCCCCTAATAGCCTTCCTGATTCCTTTCAATTTTAAGAATCTGTGGGTCTGGTTGCAGTGCACCCATTATAAATAGCCAAAGAACTACTATTGGAATCAGTTTGTTACCTAAGCCCTAAAATGGAGCACATGCACCTTTCTTAGATGACAGTTAAAAAGCCCTTTAGATTTCTGTCCCGGTGAAAGCTGTTTTCCTGCTCAGACTTGGTGCCTTTGACAAACACAGTTTCTACCCCAGAGGAACCTCTCCACAAATGCTAGAAAAACAGTCTCAAACCTGTCTGTAAACCTGATTGTTTAGTTAATTGTGGGTTATTTCTAAACTGTTATTGCCTCTTCCAGATGCCCACCTGAGGACCCACAAACTCCCTAGACAACAAGGAGAAGCACACAGTTTATTGTGACACAGAGGGGTGTGAGTGCTGGGAGGGAGGGGGTTGAGTGAGTGGGGAGATTTCAAATCCCAGAAGCCTCTTGCAACCATTGGACAGTTGCAGAGAGACAAGCCGGTAGGATGGGGGCTGCTGTCTAAACACTGTGGGCATTACCTGGGCAGGTACCCGGGTCAGCCTCATGTTTCTGTAGCAACTACCAGTCCTTCTCCTAAGACTGATGGATAGGAGGATGTCTTTTGTGTGAGAAACTCCAAAGTCAGATCATTGCTTTAATTCTAAATCTGTTTTCCTCTCTATGCAACTGGCTCTCTTTCTAGGAAGAGATTATGCCAATGAATATTTCTTAGCCTTATAACATCAGAGACATGAGGAATCAGCCAGGTGGAAGGGGTACGTATGAACGCTTCTGAGAATATCACTGATAAGATTCTCTTTTGGCATCTCCCTGAGACTGGTCTTAGAACCTACCTTCCAGGCACCCAGATCCTTATATGCTCAAGTCCTGCTATATATAGTCTGTCCCCTAAAGGATCATCTGTTGGAATCTTAGTCCCTGTTGTGATAGCATTCAAAAGGGGAAGGTGGGGGGAGTTTTTAGATTATGAGGGCACTGCCCATAGAAGCAATGAATGCTGGTCTCAAAGAGTGAAAGCTAATTCTCTCAAGAGTGACCTGAAACAGAAGAGCAAGTGACCTGGCCCTTGAACCCCTCCAGCTTCCTGTCTCACCATGTGATCTCTGGCTCTTCCATGTGTTGCCATCATAGTGCCATCCATCATGCTCTGGCACAGTCAGGGGGTCTTCAGCAGAGCGAAGCCAATGCTCTTGAATCTCTATGAGCCATCTGTGGTGGTTTGAATAGGAATGGCCCCTATAGACTCATGTGCTTGAATACTTGGTCCATAGGGAGTGCCACTAATAGGAGGTGTGGCCTTGTTAGAGTAGGTGTGACCTTGTTGGAGGAAGTGTGTCACTGTGGGGGTGGGATTTGAGGTTTCATATGCTTAAGCCACAGCCAGTGTATCTTACTGTCTCCTGCTGCCTGCAGATCAAGATGTAGACCTATCAGCTCCTTCTCCAGCACCATGTCTGCCTGCACGCTGCCATGCTTCCTGTCATGATGATAATGTTCTAAACCTCCAGAACTGTAAGCCAGCCCCAATTAAATGTTTTCCTTTATAAGTGTTGCCGTGGTCATGGTGTCGCTTTACAGAAATAGAAACCATAACTAAGACAGCATCTTCACAGAGCTCCTAGGTGTAGAGCAGAAAATAAATGAATAATCACATAGAATGCCATGGTACTTGCATGTAACCCACACATATCTTCCTGAACACTTCAACTATTCTCTTGGCTATTTACCATATCTAGTACAATGCAAATATTAAATAAATGGAACAACTACAAGAAAAAAAATCTATCATACACATCCATTTTCTTTCAAATATTTTCAGCCTGTGGTTGGTTGAACCCATGGATACAAAAGACTAGCTGCACTGTATTTTTTAACCCAGCTGACTTAGATTTTTTGTCATAATTATTAACTATTTTGTATTTTAAAGCCATTCCTTTCAGTGGATCTGTTCTATTTCACTATTTTCACTATTTTTATAAGACTTTCATAAATTAAGTGGACAAACTGCTCTTAGGGGACCTATCTCCATTGCCAGCATTTATGAAGTTTCTCCTGGCATAGGATGGAAGGCTCAGACTACAAATAGCCCTGTATCCTGGCCCTGCACAGCAGGGGTAGGAATGAGAAAATCATAGTGAAAGTCATTGGTTCTAGAACACAGCCAGGGGCCAGTACACCAGCCAGAAGGAGAAACTGGGAGCTCAGAGGTAAATACAAACAGACATGGAGGCTAGGACTCCATAGGACTTTTGGAAGTGACAGTGTTTCTGGCTCCTGTTAAGGCTATTCCTATAAACAAGTTCATGGTAGGAGGATGCGAATCATGGTTTGCACCAGCCTGGGGAGGCTGTGAAATGAAGTAGGCATGATCCTGGGGCAGTGAGTAATGACGAGCATGCAAACAAGTGTGCACACACTTTCTGCCACATTGGGTTAAGGTGTCCAGAACATGAAGCAATCAAGTATCTGGGTCACATTTCCAAACCAGGTAGGAAGCCCCAGGACCACTGCTCCATCCATGACCAGGACCATGGCTTCCCTAGTCTGCCCCCTGCCCCCACTGTACCCTGTCACTAGTCTCTGTTTAACACATGTTGAATTAATTACTGCCCTCCCCTTGCCAAGTTGTACACATTCACAAGGCACTTTTTAATGGCTACTTCTACCAGGAAGCCTCCCCAGATATCTTAATCACGGTCAACGTCTCCCAGTGGTGTCGGGTCAACATTCCCCCTCTGTCCCTTGGTGTAACTTTGTCCTCTGTCATCAACCCTCATTATATTAGACACTTAGCACCAGGTAAGAATCTCATGATCATTCCCTGGGGAGTGGCAATACACAGTAACAATGGCTTCATAGTAGGTGTGCAACAAGCAATTAATGTGTATCATTAAGTTGGGGTCCAGGAGTGGAGAGCTACAGACCAGTAAACATGGACCTCAGGTGGTCAAGGGTGTGCCACAGTTAGGAGGGCAAGCAGCACCAGGAGGCTGAACATCTCCGATTCATTCCACCTTCCCTCCCTAGGTGACTGCTCAGCTTCCTACTTGTATTCAAACTCTGATGCCTGTACTTGTCCTGGAGCTGTACTCACTCTTCATGGTGACACCAAAGAGACTTTGTAACATTTGATCCATCATCTCGCTCCTGTGCTAACACTCTTTAGTGATATCCATAGCTCCCTGGGGTAAGGTCAGAATCTTCAGGGTCCTAGCTTATTTTCTGTTACTGTGATAAATGCCATGTTCAAAAGCTACGCATGAAATAAAAGGCTTATGTCCTTTTACAGGTTACAGTCCATTATTGATAGCAGTGAAGGCAGGAATCTGAAAGTAGGACTGGAGGCAGAAGCTGTGGAAGAACACTACTTCTGTTTGCTGCTATAATGATGTTCAGCTACCCTTTCTTATATAGCCCAGGCCCACCAACATAGGGATGGTACCACCCACCGTGGGCTGGGTCCTCTTACCTCAGTTACCAATCAGGAAAATGACCCACAGACATGCTCATAGGCCAATGCAATGGAGACAATTCTTTGGTTGAACTCCTCCTTCCCAGGAGTGTCAAGATGACAATAAAGATTGCCCATCACACTCAACATGGTCCTCAGACATGTTCTGGAGTAACTGACCATGCCTCAAGAAAGATCACCCTGGTCTCTTTTTTTTTTTAATGTGTCAGCTACATTGGAACTTGCTTCCATTGCCTCTTTTCTGACTCAGATCTGCAAGCATTATTCCCCTTCTCCACCCAGCCCAGTTACAGACCTTCTCCTAGTCTTTAAGAGCTTTATTCTAGAAGGCCTATCTTAACACCTCCACTTACTCCAGCATCACCAGGACTCAATGGAAGCTCGCAATTTGATGGCCCTCATATCTCTCCTTTATAGCATTCAAAGCATTTGCAAACACAAGATTAATCAGCTTCTATCACTATAGCAAAATGTCTGAGATAATCAGCTTGAAAGTGGTGGGGAGGTTATTTGGGATCAAGAGTTTCAGAGATTTCAGTCTTTGGTCATTTGGTCTTGTGGTAGCACAGTGTATCACTGTGTGAGCATGTGGTGCAAGAGGCTTGGTTGGTTGCCTCATGGCTGCCAGAAAGAAAAAGAAAGAGCAGGAGGTGTGAAAGACTCTGCCTCTCTTTCAGGAGAACTTTCCATTATCCTGACTTCCTTCTACTAGGCTTCACCCCCTAAAGGTCTCTCATGTTGCACTAGTATCTCCCATCACTACTACAGTAATTTAATTCTGCTACTGTGTGGTGAAAGTGGCCATAGATGATACATAAGCAAATGAAATGAATATGATTGTGTGCAGGAACTGAAGCAGAGACCAAGGAAGAACACCGCTCACTGGTTTGCTCCTCATAGCTTACTCAGCCTGCTTTCTTACACATCCCAGAATCATTTGCCCAGGACAGACCCTGACCACAGTGGGCTGGGCCCTATCACACCAATCGCTGATCAGGAGAATGCCCCATAGATTTGCCTACAGGCCACCTTGATGGAAACATTATCTCAATTGAGCATTCCTCTTCCCAGATGACCCTGGCTTGTGTCAAGTTGACAAAATACTAGCCAGTACAAACCCCAACATGTCTACTTCCTCTCACTAGCACAAGAAACTCTGATCCACCCCTCTACCTTGTTACTTCTAATGTCTTGTAATGTGTCTCTCAAAAGATGTGCCTCAATCCTAACCCACAAAACCTACAAAGATGGCCTCATTCAGAAACAGGGTCTCTGTAGATGTAGCCAAGTTCAGATACAAACCTTCTAGGGGAAACACACACACACACAAAACAAAGAAAGAGACAGAGAGAGAGAGGGATGATGTCATATGAAGGCACAGACCCAGACAAAGACCACATGATAACAAGGACAGAGGTGGGAGTTATATAGTTGCAATCCAAAGAGTGACCAGGAATACTCAGGGTGTTGTCCACAGCAGAAGAAACCCTGGAGAGACAGAAAGAAGTCTCTACAGATGTCCCAGAGGCAGTGGCTCGGCCACGCCTTGTTTTCAAACTTGTGGTTTCTAAAACTGAAAGGTAGTAAGTTTCTGTGGTTTGAAGTCATCACTCTGCAGTGTTTCACTGCAGTAACCCTAGGCAACAACACTCATCTGAAGATGTATTGTGCAGCAGTGCCTTGTCCTCATCAAGGGGCTATGCAAATGATAGAAGTACAATGGGATTTACCCTCTGCTCCTTTTATCACCAAAGCTAACCACTGGGTGTTTGTACAGAGATCTCTCTTTGGAAATTAGATTTCTAATTAAGGGACTGTTTTGTAGGATTTGTACCTTGAGGTTGAATTAAGCCAAAATTATGTTATTATTTTTCAAGGGAGAGAGAGAGAGAGAGAGAGAGAGAGAGAGGATGATGATGATGATGATGATGATGATGAATGAGTAGATTAAGGAGACTTGGTTGACTCCTATCCTGGGCTCAACAAGCTGTACTTTTCATGGGAACCTCCAGGAGAGGATATTCAGTGACAAAGACACGGCTTGTCCTCTGGGTCTGAGCTATAAATGCCATCTCTAATCCACATGAAAACAGCTAAGCAGTAGATATTTTCACAGCCTGAGCACCCTGGTTTTAGTCACAAATTATAGCCCTCTCCTCTTGGAAAAAAAATAAGGGCTATAATTTTTATTTTCAAAAAGATTAGAACAGACTATAGGCCTGGTACCTTAAGAAGGATCCAAAATAAAAGAATGTAGACACAGCTTGTCACGGCTGATGGAGAGAAAGGAGACCTCAGGGGGTGGGAACTTGATAGTCTCAAGACTGGAGGGCACCAGAAGAATAAAAAAATTAGACCAACCAAACCTAGAGCTAGCTTACCCTCTCACGTCTGAAGGAGCCTAAGAGCTTCCAGCTGTTTTAAAGATGGGCTATGCCTCTACTGCAGCAGGCCACAGAACTCTTGGTACATCTCCCAACTCAAGACCCATGGGAAAATGGAGGGAGAGCTGATGCCTTGAGACAGATAGGACAAACCCTTCTTCTCCTTGAGAGGCCGAACTCTCATGATTCCTGAACCCAGCATCCATTTCAAATGTCCAGTGGCTTTATAAGTACTACCTTAGTCTTTGGCCAAGAGTGTGGGCTTCTGGGACACCAACATCCTAGCCTCTGAGGACAGAATTAAAGATTAGCTAGCTAGGAGACTGGCACATAGCAGTAAGAGGAAACTGGGCAGCCATGCCAGCTAACTGGGAGAAGACGGCAGAAGTCTCCCAACTCCAAATCATATTTTAGCTACAGTAAGTTCAAAGCTAAGTTGGTTGAATTAGTGGGGCTTTATCTTGTCTGAAAATAAAATCTTACGAAAGTGCTGAGACTACAGTTCAGTAGTAGAACCTTTGCTCAACATGTGTAAGGCCCTGGGTTCACAACCCAACACTGGGGGGAGGATAAAATAATTTTTAGTAGAGATTCACTCTCCTGGGTTTCCACCTGGGCCTCATTTTGTTTGTTTTGTATTAAATTTAATTTGTTGCACAAAGTAGAACAGGTTTAAAAAAAAACCCTCAAAACTTGCGTTTCTGAGCTACAAAATAGGAATAATTATAAATACATTTTAATGGCTTCAGGAGGATCTTGAGAGATTTAGGTATGTCAGACACATGACTACTAGTTTAAAAATACTATGTGCAAGGCCAAGCCTAAGCAATGGACCTGCAGGAGCCCTTTTCATCCTTACTGGCATATCTGACATCTACTACAGATGAGACCTCAGGGGCTCAGACTGGTCAAGGCATCTGCACTTAATCACACCATAAGAGGCAAAGTTAAGCCCAGGCAGGTGGACTCTGGAGCCCCTGTCGTCGCTGTGAAAATCTGCTCCTTTCCTAAAGGGGCTCCTGGAGTTATGGAATGAATGTTTGTGTTCACGTAGTCATTCAACAATAATTCACCTTGTGCATCTCCCCAAAACAGGGTGCTCACAGCAGGTTCACACACAAGGGAACACAGTCTCTCTGTCTCTCTCCAGGAGTTGAAGATCCATCAGGGTAAACAAGACAAGTGCTTCAAACTAAATACAGGGAGAATGTGACTTTGATGAGGAAAACAGAACTTGTTGGAGGAACGTGGGGATGGCAGGAGATAAGTGTTGGTGGCAGGCAAATTTAATGAGGGTGGTGGTGTGCCTGCAAGCCTTGAAGGATAGCCATGGTTTTGACAGATGCACACAGCATGGTTGAGTCTAAATTAGGGCCCCTCATTCTTCTTCCTCATAGCAACCCATCCGTTTCCTCTATCAGGCTCACTGAACTTTTAATGTCACGACTATTTGCAGATTGAGTTTTTTGATCTCCCTCAGCAAGACCCCAAGCTGGGGAGAAGGAACAGCATGGTACTGTGTTCTCTTCTGTTTCTGTGGGGCTTCACTTTACCCTGGGCTAGAGAGGACACACCCTTTGCCTACGTCTCTGAGAACAGAGGGTGATCTTCAGTGCCCTGGTGTGGAATCTTTTAGCTAAGTGCCCTAGACAGCCCAGCAACTCTTGTGGCTGTTCCTCCACAGTCCAGGGTTTTGGACACAACTGAGTCTGTTGAGTTTGAGCATCCTGCTGGGACAATGCACTGAGATCTGCTTGTCATAGGTCTCTCTCTCCAGACAGAGCCTGCAGTTTTGAGCCTGAAGCAGTGGAGCCAAAAGCAGAACAGAGCAACAGTTTAGCATCTCCAGACCACAGCCCCAGACAGACATGGCTATCTGGATCCATAAGCAAACCTCTAGGCTAGTTTTAGTCACTGTGCAGGCCAGCGACTTTCAAATTCCCCCTCTGTCCAGAAGGGGGAAGAGGACAGTAGTACCCTCCCACCAGGACCAGAAAAAGGGTTGATGCAGTCCAAAGACAAGCTGGAACAGCTGGAGCAAGTTCATAGGCCTCAGAGCCACCCATCCTAGGCCCGCTGTACCTCTCCTTATTTTTGTTTCTTCATCTGTAGAGTAGGCACAATGCCTGCCCCATGTAGTTGGATTGTGGAACATACCTGGAGGGCTCTAGATAGTATCTATAACATTCCCATATCCATTGCTTCCCAAATAGTAATTATTGATACTAATTTTGAGATGACAAACCTCACATAGAGTCATCTTCAACAGCTTGATGTGGTAAGGTTTTCTGCTGGGCACTCAAACAAAACTTACTGATTTGTTTTTAGATAAGACAAGCAATAGAAGGCTGCCCGCCATGCATTATCCTGAGCCCTCCTCAAATGTCAACCCACTGAATCCTCATAACTTCATGCAATGTCAACTATCACTATGCATTATCAATGGAGAAAGAACATTAGGCACAGAGAGGTTTTGGAACTGCCTTGGGCCACAGAGCTGTAAGAGGCATACATCACACCCATGCAGTCTGCCCTGGAGCTCATGGGATAAGAACAGGTGCATGGCACTGACTGTTGTTTTTCTGGCCTATGTTTCCTGTCTTAGACTCTTGTCTTTTTTCAGCAGAGCTGGTCTCTGACAGGAAGGTGAAAGGGATGTAGAGAGGGAGGGGGGTCCTCTTCTGGAAGACCTCTAAAGCCCCCACAGCACCTAGCAGAGCCTATGCAGAGGTGTTCCCATCCCTCCTTCTTAACATAACTCCAAGGCTTACTGTCTCCTTTGCCTTCTCTAGTGCTGTCTGCAGCAGAGACTGGAAGACCAAGTACCATATACCTTTTGAGGAACATCTGCCAGGATCCCACCTCCCCTCCAGGGCTTCTGAACTCACTGCCCTGATCTAAGGAAGGAATGTGTACTATATCCACAAAAACCAGGGTGTGGACTGAAGAAGAAAATATGCTACATATCCATAATGGAATGGTATTCAGTCTTTACAAAGAAATAAACCATGCTACTTAAAACATGGATAGAATGATGCAATCCAGGTACCAGTTACAGTCAGCATATGATATCCCTCAAATGAGAAATCTCAAGAAGATGATCTCAGAGAAATAGGAAATAGAAGGGCAGTAATCAGAGTCAAAGAATGCAGGGGCTGAGGAGTATGGCTAGAGACTCTTCTATAGGTCTGAAATTTCAGACAGGTAAGAAATATCAAGTCTAGGATTCTATTGTACAGCAAGGTGATGGTACTGAATACTGTACTTGGAGTTTCCAAGTACGAGAAGGTTGTTTTTGAGACAGGGTCTCATTATGTACTCCTGACTTGTCTGAAACTTGTTAAGTAGATCAGGCTGGCCTCTGCTTCCTAAATGCTGGTATTTAAGGTGTACACTACCATGCCTGACCCTACCTAGAATATTTTCAGTGCTATCATCATGAAGTAATGAGAGCTGTTTGAAGTGATGGATATGCTAATTACCATGACTGGATTACTACATAATGAATACATATGCTGAAATGTCATGCTGTTCCCCATGAACATATACAGGCATTGTTCATCAAACAAACAAAAAAAAGCAAAATAAAAAAATACGTTCTTACATGGTAACCCATCCATATCTTCTACATCAGCAAGTGCATGATGGGATCTGTGAATCAATGGCTAGTGCTATCATAAGGGATGGGCTTCGCTATCCTTTATTTTTGTTTATTAACATAGGTTTCAATGCACTAACTTGATTTCATAATCCATTTAGGGGTGTTGCTTACAGTTTGGAAATTTTTCCTCGGAGGAATTCAATTCTAATATTCAGCTCAAGAAGTTTCTGTGCACAATGCCCTGAAATTCTTCCAAAAGGCTGCCTGTGAGTACTAGGATGCCATCCTGGCTGGGATGGCCACTCAGATCCATCCCCCTAAAACTCCAAAACCTGGTTAGAGCTCTGGGATGCCAGGAAAATCTGCCAGATGGATGCCAAGAAGTTCTCATGAGTGACCAAAAATACAGAGTTTAGTTACAGCATCTAAATGGGTTCAAATCCCCATCCTGCTAGCTACTGACTCATAAATCTCTGGACAGGTCTGTAGTCTTCATTAAGGCTCAGTGCCATTGCTGGGAAAGGGTTGATCTTCAAAGCCACTGTAGCTAGTGACTGTGAGGGTCAGCTGAGACCAGAGATTGCAACTATGTAATACTGAATCTATGCTGGTCACTGGCACAGGAGACCCTTTCTCACCTTCCCACAAACCCCATCAAGTGTCTTTCATCCCTCCGCCCTCCATTTCCATAATTACCAATTCTATGACTATGGAACAAACAGCAACACAGAACATGAGTGCACTCACAGAATGTCTAAACCCATAAAGGCAAGGCCCAGGCTTTTGCCTACTGTCAACATCCATCACAGAAGTTCTTTCCAAGGAACACGTTTTCCACCACCCTCTCCACGCCTGGAGGATGAGAAAGTCTGCAGTGTGAATTTCACTCATTCGGTCTCCCCTAACAAAGCTCCCTCCCTGTCCTGTAGATGGTGGGTCAGTTACTTCTTCCGCTTCTATAACAAAATGCTGCACGAAAACAACTTCATGAAAGGAAATTGCCTTGGGTCTCAACTGGTGAGCATAGTCTGCCATGGTGGAAACCCATGGTGGCAGGTAGTCAGACTGCACCTGAAGCCAGAAAGCAGGGCACTGAACTCCGATGAGTAACTCCTTTACTCCTTTGTATTCAGTCTAGGACCTCAGTCCACGGAATGATGCCTCCCACTTCTAGGGTAGATCTCACCTCAGTGAACCTATCTAGAAATTTCCTTACAGATATCCCCATAGGTTTGTTTCCTGGGTGATAGCAGGTTCTGTCCTCAGAGATGAGAAGAAAGAGATGTTAAATGTGAAGGTAGCCATTGCAAGTTACTGATAAGGGACAAGTGGGTGATCAAACCCCTGCGAATCAATTGTCCCCTGTTCTGCCTTTCAAAGGAGAACCATACCACCCAATAAACGGTTAGTATCCTAAAGATTACCAGAGCCTCTGATAGGATTTCCACAACCTCCTCTGGTTGGGTCACTAGGGAAAAAGAAGGACCAGTGGAATCGCCAAAGCCTGGGTAACCACAGAACTCATAAAGACCATCTGGGAACTCAAAACTTCACAAAGATGATTAATCTGAGAGGCAGAATCTTGGAATGTCAGCTCTGTCTGGAGGAACAGCTCTTGGCAGACACAGAGAGAGCTTTGAAATCCAAGTTTCTCAGGCAACAGAGCAAATCCAGCTCCTAGCTTATAACTGGAGAGAGAACAAAGACAGGGAAGAGGGGGACTTCATTGTCTTTTCACCTCTCTGTAGCCTCTGGACTGCAGAAGTGCCAGGCCATGGTCACTGAGTACCATGGACACATGTACTCTTAAGACCACGTGACTCTTAATACAGAAATGTGGGAATGTCTGTAAGGAGGAGTTGGACGGCCACATCTCTCCTGTCTTCAAGAGAAGAGTGTAAATCAGGGGCCCAGTCATGCCCCAGGGTAAGGGTAAGCTAGCTGGTATATGAGGATGTAGAGGGTGACCCCGCCTGATGGGGGCAGGGGCTGCGGCTATCTTGACCAAGTTTTCTCAGCCTCAGCACACTGGCTAGGTAAGCACTTGTCTCTCTACTATAGGATGCTTAAGCCCAGCATTTTCTGGGCTTCATCACCAGATGACAGTAGCAACCCTCACTTGCATTTATAACAACTAAAATGCCTCTGGGAATTATCAAATGTCCCTAGGAAATAAAACCATCATCACTTTAAGCCTCCTGGCCTAGTCTCACAATTGCCAATGATCATGAGAAACAGGGGTTCAAGAATCACGGCCATGACAGTGTCCTGTCACCTAGGTATAATTTGGTGATTTCTGCATATGCTTCAGTCCAAATGTGAAATGCCCCCATAGACTCAGACACGGGTTCTCAGGGGGTGGCCTGTTTTGGAACACAGTGGAACCTTTAGGAGGTGGACCCTCACTGGAAGAAATGGATCACTCACAATGAGTCTTAAGGCTTTATTGCCTAACGCCACCTCCTGTCCTGTCTCACTGCTTTGGGATTGCTAATGCAATGTCACCAGCCATCTCACAGTCCTGTTCCCATCCCTTCTCTTCCATGAGCGATTGCATCCCATCTTCAAGAATGAGCCAAAATAAAATCTCTCCTTCCTCAAATCCCTCTGACAGATATTTGAGTCACAGTAGTGAGAAAAGTAATTAACATGCTACGTGAATATACTAACGGCTCTGGAACATTCCGAAGGAAGAAGATTCTGTCTCATAACTTTGTTTAGCCTTGTATTTTGCATACTTTCCCAAACAAGGCCCACTCCTAATATTTATTTCTAACATTTCTTTCTATATTTCAAAGGTGATAATGCTTCAATGGCTGTGTTATGGAATCAAGCCACTCAACTTCCTCATTGTCCAGGGAACTTGCAACAAATAAGACACACTTTAAAATCCCATTCATAGATCCACAGCAAAGCTGTGCCTAGAACTCCCAGTCCAGCCCCTCCTGCTATACAAAAGATGTAACCGGCAGCACTCAGGATGCAAGATAATGTCTTCCCAGAGCCACAGCACAGTTCTGTTCACATCTACGACCATTGTTTGTAACTAAAGCATTCTACGGATTTCCCCAGGGAGCATGCAAAGCAGGCATCTTGTATGGGCACTGAAAGGAGGCCCTGCCTATGATATAAGCCAAAGGAGGCTCCAGGGATCTTATCCACTCACAGTTTGTCCTTGCATAGCTCACCTGACAATCTAAGAGCAATTCCTATGAGCCATCATCTTATGGATACAATACATCTTTGTGTCAGCACTGGCAATTAAGTCTGAAGGAAGTAATAAACCATCCGCCAAAAAAAGGCCTAGTCCTTGCCTGCCAACTTCCCTTGATTATAATTCACAGATTATCAATAACACAACAAAGGCCCCCATGCCTCTCTGGCCTCTTCATTTCTTGGGTCATATTCCAGGCTGCAGAGCCACATACCTTTTACAACAGCAACTCTGTGACCCCTGACATGTCCACTGTCCCCTTTGTGGGTATACCAGTCTGAGAGATGAGACAGACTGCTTGCTAACTCAAACCATCTTGTCCAGTGTCTGCCCCCAAAGACAGCCCATCAAAGTGCAGGTTCTGTCACTCTGGCCCAGACAGCACACAGTGACTTGTTATTTACTGTCCTGATGGTTTCAGGAGTCAGCACATGGCACTAAGGAAGCCACAAACAGGCTCCCATGAGCAAACAGAACAGTAACAATCTGAGAAGGAAGCAAACCAAACCATGTGACATTCTATAATTTTGCACAGGGATTGGTTTATAACCAAACCTCCAAGCCTCTAGTATCTCAAGGATCCTCTTTCAGGCCTGGGGAGGACAGTGGTGTCCCAGGGATTTCTCTGAGCCTTTTTTAACTTTCCAAGCAGAAAGGTCTAAGGATACAAAAAATACAAAGGGTATGAGTCACTGGGCTGGTTGGCACAGCTCACCTGATTCACCTGATTCCAGCCAGGCCACCAAGCAGAGGAGGTAGCCAGCAGTAGCAGGCCACTAAGCAGAGGCTGAATGTCCCTTGGCCAGAGAGCAGCAGTCCACAGAAAATGCAGCAGCAAATGGTAGCTGCAGATTTTGTGGAGCCTGTGTTGCAAGGCAAACAAACAACAAAGGACTGGATGCTGCTGCTGCTGCAACTCTGGGCCAGGAACTAGAGGGCTCACCGCAAGACACTCAAACTTGTAGGATATCAGACTCAGAACTGTGTATTTGGTCCTCCTTCTCTTCCCCCTCTCCTTTCCACACCTTCTGGTGACTAGTGGCAGGCAGTGCCAAAGGACAGGCCAGAGGGACTTTGTCTCCCTCATGACTGATGGCTGTGAACAAACCCCAGATCATTGTATTGCATTCTTTCACTCAGACACCTTGTTCTGACCTGTTCTAGGCACTAGATAGTTGCTGGTGACCAAGACAAGAGAGCACTCCTCACCCATCCGCTGCTGTTCTGTTATGGCACCCTTCTAAAGCCCCAAACATGGCAGAGACAGTCATGCAGCATGTGGGAGACTCGTGACTGTTTCAAGATCACCTTAGACTTAGAGGTTTTTCCAAAATGCAGCCTACAGGCCACATGTGTCTGAGTACAGCTAATAAGCTTATGTAAAACATTACGAGATACTTTTGTGGCTAGTGTTGGAACTGGATTGCACAGTTCTAAAGCATGAACTTCACAGATGGCAAAGGTATATGGCAACATCAAAAGATTGGGCACAGACTGGAGAAATAGCTCCAATAGCTCCTTACAAGGTGACCTTGTAAGGACTTGCAGAGGACTTCAGCTCAGTTCCTAACACCCATGTCAGGTGACTCACAGCTGCCTGCAATTCCAGCTCCAGTGGATCTGAAGGCCTCTTCTGGGCTCCACAGGCAACCACACACACGTGGCTTATACACCCAGAGGCACACATAAATATAAATAAGAATAAAATCTTTTTTTAAGGAAAGGTTGGACACACCTGCTAGAGCCATTTCATGCCACAGACTGACTAAACCTGCATGCAGAGGTGAGGTTGGCTCCAATGAGGGCCCTCAATGCATCCCACCAAAAAATGAGAAAACTGATTTCCAGGAAAGACAAAGTGAGACATACGTGATGCAGGTAGAATGCAGTGCCACGCTCACCCTCAGAAAACTCCGGGCCCCTGACTTTGCCCTGGCATTTGCCCCACGGTCATTTTGATGGTCACTTGGGCTGAGATGTTCAGGTACAATGGAAAAAGAAAAAGTTAACCAATCAACTTTTTTGATTAGTGAGTAAAATGCGAAAGACTTCTATCATAGACCCAGGAAGATAATACACAGGGACAAATGGAAGGCGTGGGTACATCAAGAATGGAAGGACTGCAGGGACCAAGGGAGGATCTGAGAAGTGTCAAGGCCAGAGGTGAATCAGAGATTAAGGAGACAAGAGCTCAGGGAAACTCTTTCAGCTCCAGCTGTCTGGAAAGAACATTGCTGTCCATAAAAGAAAAGTGTAGCTTCCTGTTTTCAACTTGGGTGTGTCAGAGATGAGGCCAGTTAGGGGATTAGGTGGTGGTCACAATGTCTGCTTTAATTTCACAGGATCTGAGTCATATTAAGCTATAATATGTTTTCCCCATATGAACCTGCCCCAGATGAATCCTCTCCCAAGGTGGAGTATGCCTGCCTCTATATTGTATGCCTCAGGTTATCGTGAACTCTAGAACAAAAGCTTACATGGGAAGACAATGAACATCTCTAGCTAACAGACTTCCAGGGCCAAGTAAGTATTAAATAATTTTCCCAGTGAAACTTTTTCAACCATGTGCCACAGCCCCCAAGTTCTCCCTTTCTTATCCCACGCACAGAACTCATATATATGCTGCAGTTACTGCCGGGCTCAAGGTTCTGTCAGCTTGAGTCGTGGAAGGTGCTGCCCACATCCCAAGCTAGACCAATAGCCTAGCTGACCATGAGAGGGCTGAGCTGAGGTCAGGAATAGCCAAAAGGCCTGATTCTCACCTTCTGGAGCAAGTTCCTTGAACTGGCTAGTTTTACGTCAACTTGACCCAAGCAAGAGTCACTTGGGAAGAGGGAACCTCAGGTAAGAAAAAGTCCTCACCAATTGGCCCGTAGATCAGCGTGTGGCATTTTAATTGACTGATGTGGGAAAGCCCAGCTCATCACTGTAGGCAGACCTACCATTGGGCTGGTGGCCCTGGGTGCTGTAAGAAAGCAGGCTTAGCCAGTCATGAGGAGCAGGCCAATAAGCAGCACCCCTCCATGGCCTTTGCTTCAGTTGCTGCCTCCAGGTCCCTGACTTGTTTGAGTTCTTGCCCTGACTTCTCTCAGTGATTGACTGTGGTGTGGAACTGTAAGCTGAAATAAACCCTTTCCTCTACAAGCTGTTTTTGGTTACAGTGTTTTCTCACCGGATTAGAAACTAACCTTCCCCATGGAAGACCTGACCAATAGGAAATGGACCAGCATCCAGTACTATTTTGTTGCTTTAGGGAAAATGGGCTCCTGAGAATGCCCATTTTTCAGGGCAGCGTGGAATAGAACTAGTGGCAACCAGAATTGAGAGGTACAATGTACTAGAGTGGCAGCTGTCATCAAGAGTCCCTCTTCCCACATCCATGGACACCTACACACCCCAAGGGGTAGCAGACCTTACCAGTATGCTGTGTGACCCATCTCAGTACAACCACACATTCAGCTAGGGAAAGGGAAGCCATAGCTTGTATCTCCTTTATAGACAGTGAATGTTCTTCTTTATTGCCCCCAACCCCCCTCCCCACATACATACATCTTGAAGTTCAGGCCTCATTAATGTCAGTTTCACCCCTGTTACTGACCCATCTCAGCTCCTACAGGAATACATTTCTCCCCTCAATGGACCCCCTAGGCCCAGGACACATGCCGTTAAATACCATGACAGATAAACAAAGGCGTGGCTGGCATGCAGGCTCAGTGAGAGAGCTGCTGCCTAGCTGAAGGACCCAGCCACTTGTTATGTGTCACCAGGGGGCTCAGGAAAGGAGTCTAAGTCAGTGGTGTTTGGTTTGAACGGGAGGACAGTGTCCCCTAAGCACTTCATGCATTTTTTTGCAGCTTCTGAGCTCTCTGCAAGCCACCCACACTACTACCTGGTCTCTTTTGTAAAATGGGATCATTTTGATATAGAAAATACAACTTACTGAAACTGTCTAACACTCCCATAGGTGAAGACTGAACTGATATCATATTTTAAGAGGGAGGGAGGTGTTAATGTGATGCTCAGTGGATGAAGGAGCTTGCTGCTGAGCCTGAAGATCTGAGCTTGATCCCTGGGGTCCACATATCCTCTGACCTCCACACTTCTGCTTTTATTGGGGGCATCCAGATGCCACACACATGCACACATGTATATTCCATAATGTAAATACATTTAATTATAAAATTTTTTTAACTTGAAGATAATCTTCAAAATAAACACAACCCCAAAGAGAAGTAGGTTGGCAGCCTCAGCTAGATGTCACCACGGGCTGGCAAAGGGCCCTTGCTGGAGGCTAGCTCCTTGTTCTAAGAGGCAGAAAGGTGGCAGGAGTTCAAAAAAGAGTGAAAAAAATGAGAATGGAACGACCTCTTCCTCGGCTCAGACTCTTGTCCCTAGAGGGAAGCTGACCCACCATGCAGTGTGTACTTCAAGAAACCATGAACCCTAAACAAACACTGACATTTCCCTAAACATCCAGACCTATACCACAAGTTCATGACCTCATGTGAAAACAAGCCAAGCATGCCCACAAGACGGGAGGCTACCTGTGGGAATCAGCTTTCCGAGGACAGGAAAGCCCAGGGACAGTTCTGTGACTAAGTTCACAGTCCTCCATCTCTGACCTATGGTGGAATCAAGAACTGTCCCAGCACTTGGGAGGCTGAGGCAGACAGATCTCTGCGAGTTTGAAAGCAGACTGGTCTACATATTGAGTTCTAGGATAGTCAAAACTAGATAG
>CAJQZJ010032031.1:16685631-16705631 GCA_907164525.1 Lophiomys imhausi | reverse complement strand
GTGGGCTCTGGAAGCAACTAGGCAGCCCTCTGAGGCAGGGAATGCTCCACCAAGGAGGTGTAGAAATGAACCTAGAGTTCCTCCCTCCATACTACGATCAAGGCTGCCATAAGCCCTTCTGAAGAAGAAAGGGATCCCCTTCCTTGAGAAGTGAGAAGGGTCACCATTAGGGTTGTGCAGAGCAATTTCAGCACATCATTAAGGGACACCTCATGTATTTGTATGCATGTATATGTGTGTATGTGTGTGTGTGTTTCATGTGTGTGCAGGTGTGTATGTGTGCATGCATGTCAACCTAACCACAGGTATCATTCCTCAGGATCTATTCACCTTGTTGGGGTTTTTTGTTTGTTTTTGTTTTGTTTGTTTGTTTGTTTTTGATACTAGGTCTCCCCACTGACTCCTGGGGCTTGCTGATTAGGCTAAGCATGCTAGTGTGAGTGAGCCAGGGGACCTTCCTGTCTCTGCTTCTCTAGCACTGGGATTACATGCCTACCACTGTGTCCAGATTTTACAGGGGTGCTGGGGATTGAACTCAGGTCCTAATGCTTGCACAGCAAATACTTTACTGGCTGAGTCGTCTCCCCAACCCCTATTAAGAGAAAGATTACCACCAGGCACTTAGGGTAGAAGACTAGTTATTGAAGCCTGTCAGATTTCCTTGTAGGACTCAGCATCATGTGGCATCCAGAGAAAGGTAATGCAGAAGAGACTCAAAGCTCAGCCCCCACCCAGGTACAAGCTGGCAGTTAGCAGCCAGCCACCTGGCTTGGTGAGTGCTGATCTTGAATAACAGGAAATTCAATCACACCAGGAACCTGCTTAATGTCCACAGATGTCACCAGGGACATCAGTCAAGGCCCAGGAAGTCAAGCCTGTGGGGTCACTCTATCCCACCTCCTTCATCACATCCCAAAACACCATAATGACAGTCAAGACAGGGCCTCTGAGGACACACAAAGGAAACCCAGCTGCATGTGACAGAGACTCAGGTGTGGTCCGTGTCTGGCAAGAGACATGGGCTAGAGAGAAAAAGGAATACAGGCAGTGGAAATGAATGGGGTCCAGTGGGAAAGAGGGACAGACACTGAGTAAGAATGATGGAAGGATCCAGATCACCTGCCCCAAGTGGCAAGGCCTCTGTTTCCTGTGTCCTTGGGACTGATGTCCAGAGAATCTGAAAAAGAAACCTTGGTATCTGGTGGGGCAGAATAGCCACTGTCTGTAAGACATGAGAGCCCTGAAGTATTTTGAGGGTACATCTTTCAGACAGCCCAGCCTGTCATCATTTGAGTGGCTGTGTGATCCCCAATAAAGAGAGGAATCCAGATGTCAGCCATAGGGATCAAGTGGCCTCTCCAAGCTTATGACAGGGATATGTTACCTAAAGTTCTCTGTGCCCACCTCTGAAGAGAAATGAGTAGCTCGGACAGGGGGCAGGGAGGGGGTTCTAAAGACCCTGGTCACCCGCCCTAGAAGTTACTCCAGCCTTCTCCAGAAGGTATCATGTGTTAGAAATCCAGACTCCATGAGAAGAACAGATGTTACGCCCAGCTGTCCAAGGCAAATTAACTGGAGGACAACATATGAAGGTCACTCTAAGTTATTTGGAAGGCACATCACAAGTTGATTGAGTTTCCTTCAAGAATTGGTGACAACAGACTTCAGGGATCATCTGGAAGGCAAACTACTAAAGGTATCAAATGAAGTAGCTCTGGTCATCTCCCAATGGGACAGTCTCCCAACCCTGTCCTCTCTGTAACGCTTTGCACATTGGCTCTCACTTCTCTGCGCTGCCCCCACTTCCACGTTCCTGCTCAACCATTCTGCCCAAAAGGAAGTTTTCCTTGCCTCTTTGTCCCTCTGTTCTCTTATCTCCTGAGCCTTGTCTTCAGAAGCAAAGTGTGCCATGGACATGAGCAGGCCTCATTCCCTACACGAGGATCTGTGACCCAGGTTCAAGTTGTAAGTCAGCACACAGCCCCTGACAGTTATTTTCTTCAGGGTCAGGCTCAGCTACAAAGAGAGACTTCACTCAAGGTCATCTTCCTAGGACAGAATACCTGGTGAGTGGCTGAAGAAGGGTACAGAGGTCTAGAGACTTTTAGCCCCAAAACACCAATGTTACTGGGAGAATTCACCCCAGAGATGCCTCTGTGTACTGCTACCTGTTGGGTACTGATCCCCAGGAAAGTCAGCATGTGTTTCTGGAGAACTTGGTATGCACCTCACCCAGTCCCTTGTTTCACCCATAGATGTTGCTGAACTGGGCTTTTGATAATAAGCACATGGCAGTCTCTCTTGGTGGAGATAAAGTGACAAGAGGCCAGGGACATGGAAACCACAAGACTCCTGCCTCACTGGCTCCCCAGGAGTTCCAAAGCATGAAAACCACATGGGGAGACATTTCCTCTAAGATGTCTCTCATCCTAGGATCCAGAACATTGACTTATTGGTACCTCATTATCTAGAGTGATAGCCCAGCCATTTATTCCCTGGGAAGGCTAGCTACAGCACTGCTGGTCATAGCATCAACCAGGACAGCATGACAGTACTGTAACTACTAAAAAGGTTATAAACAGAGCTGCCATTAAAACAACCCAAGCCCTAGGGCTACTAAAGATGCTTGCAGAGCCAAGATCAGCATCCATAGTGGGGCTCAATGTATCATGCCCACAGTTTTGAGCAGTCTAATGTTACAAGGACCCACTTAACAATTACCCATCCAACTGGGATTTATTTTGTCTGAGTCTTTTTCCCCCTGAGTTCAAAGTTCTCAGGAATAAAAATACAAGATACATATGTTCCCATGAGGCTGACAAGAAGCTAGCAAATCAAAGAGGTAGGAAAAACAGAGGTAGATGTCTCACAGGTTTACCTGAGCCCATAAGCTGGTTAGCCAGTCAAGGAGGCAGGTCACAAAGGAAAGCTTGCAGACTTTGGCTCTGCTAGAAGCAATGCTGTCTATTAGAAGCTCACCCCATGGTGCTTCTATTGGCTCAGACCTTAAAGTGGTGCCGCAGAGAAGAGCTAACATCTGTAAGGAAGATGATTGTTTCCTAGCACAATTTAACCCTGAGTCTGAAGACTGCACATTATAGCATAGGTAACTGGTCAGTCAACAATGGGAATAATGCCTACCGAGTACTAAGCCCTCTGTCCACATTCATTTTATCCTCAGGACCAAAAACACATGTGCATATGTTTATTTCTGGGAGGAGGAAACCACTGCTGGGTGAGCAGGTAACTAACCCAGAGACACAAAGAGGAGCAACAGCATCTGAACATGAACTCATGCCTCTCTGGTTTCTGCTCTAACCCAGGTTTCTTCTGGGAAGAAAGGAGGCATCCACCTTTCTCTCATGTGCCTCCTTATTACTTAAATGTTTTCTAACAGCAGAGGCAGGCTTTCCTACACAATTCCATAAAGCTTCAAAACAACTGAAACAATTCAAAGGTAAGAGAAATACCCATGTTCTGCAGAAAAAAAAAGTGTCACAGTTTGACAGTATCCACCCACAGCAGTAGTTTCTATCCTTCGCCATTTGAGACTTGCATTTCTAGAAATCTATCCTGAAAAAAGAGGCACAGGTGGACAAAGGAGCATGTGGATGTGTGTGTGTGTGTGTGTGTGTGTGTGTGTGTGTGTGTGTGTGTGCATGCAGAGTGTCTTAATCCTGTTTCTTAATAACGTTGTGAAAACACACTCTTAATAACAAAATGGAAAAGCTTCAGTCTCCAACAACAAAAAATGAAGATGGGATATCCTTGTGATTGACGGGGAGGGGGGGTTACTAATGATTCTTAAATATCTTTTGAAATAGTAGCTATTGCTGAAGGGGTAGGGTGATCATCACAGGGATCTGTGTTTCAAAATAATAAAGTAGGGGCTAAGGGGGAAGACTCAGTGGGTAAGAGCATTCACTATGCAAACAAGAGGACCTGACTTCAAATTCCCAACACCTATGTGAACAAGTCAAACATGGCCATGTATGCTTTATAGTAACATCATTGGTTGGTGGAGACAGGCAGATCCTGGGAGCTCAGTAGTCAGCTAGTCTAACTGAAGGAGGGAACTTCTAGTTCAGAGGGAGACAGACCTCACCTTAAAGGAATAAGACAGAGAGACTGAGGAAGACTCCCAAATGTCCTCTTGTGACTTTCACAGGCCCAGGTACAAGTGGGTATCAAGTAGAAGATGAATGCAAGGCTCAGATGTAAAGTGGTTTCCTACCCAGTATGCACGGAGCCTTGGGTAAGAGCCCCCAAACCAAAATAAGTAAATAGTGGTAGGCTGAGTATTGGCGCAGACACATGGTGGCACATACTCCCCTTCCCCAGAAGAATGCAAAGAATGTGAAAAAGGCAGATATGTCTGCAGGTTTTGAGTTCAAGGGCTGAGGGGAGAGAATATAAAACTTTCATTCAGTGTTAATATCTTTATTGATCATTTGACTATCACATGAAGTACTTTATTTTTTAATGAATACATTTTTTAAATTTTACATAATATCATCCACTCATGTTTTCAGAGGAACTTCTGTTATATAATGAAACACACACAGCTATGATTGGTGACTGCAGAATGACAGATGGCATTGGTTTTATATATATATATATATAAAACTTTTGTATTTTCAAAGTTTCTTACAATAAACACATAACTATATCATCATTAAAAAGCTTGTCCAAACTTTAAGCTACTCTATAAAAAGAGTATCTGTCTCTAATAATCACCTTGGAGAGAAGAGTTTTGGTTTTCTTGGTCATGTCTTCCGTTAGACGCACTGAGGATCATACTGTCTGGAGACACATGGGCCCCATACATCTACTACAAAGGGCCAGCAAAACAAAAACAAAAAGACAAAAAATAAAAATAAAACAAAAACAAACAAAACAAAAAAACAGCAGAGCCAATCCTGACTGGCTTAGCTGGAATTCTAGCTGAAGCCACACTCCCATAGCCCCAGACTTGTGAATTACAAAGCGAGCCTGGCCCTGAGGTCCAAAATTAAAACAACAACAATTTACTCTTTCATTCTGAGAACACAATGCCTGGTGGATACTGAGCAGATAATAACTGAACCTCATGCCCCTGCAGGTGATCTGTCCACCAGGGGAAGGTCATGATGTAATGTAGGGTCCAAGAGATAACCCAGGCCTGGACACTGTCCCCCAAAGTGGGACAATCCGAGCAAGAGGTAAACAGGCAGAGAGTAAACTCTGACCCCAAGTAGGAAATGACCAGAGCCCTGGTCTCAAGAGTCATGGGTGGGCACCTGGGGTTTAGGGAAGGAAACTCCCTTCCAGTGATGAACTCAACAATGATTTCCAGAGGGGCTGGTCCATAAACTGGATTTGAATTTGAGGTACGTTCAATATAGAACAAGTGTGCGCTGCATGGGGTAGGCAACCAGGACCACTCGTGGTCCCTATGTCCCACTCAGTTGGCAAAGCTGCCAGCCACAGCTAGATCAAGATATCTATATTTGAAGGGACCTATCTGCCTATGAAGTTCAAAGCCACAGGAAACAGATTTATGAATCATAAAAAGTGTTTGAAATTTCCATGACTCTCCCTACTAGAAACTAAGTCTAGCAAGCATTTTCCTAAGGAGCTCTTGGCTCTGATTAAACTTCTTAGCTTGTGTCTCCTTCCCTGACCCCCAACTGTGCTCACAGAAGTAGAGAAGAAGCAAGCAGCCTATATTTGCTCAATGATCTTCACCACCTAAGACATGAGCTGGCATTTCAGGAGACCTCTCAATGGCCAACAAGACAGTGTCCTCTCACCCATAACTGCCTACAAGAAGGAAGGGACTTCCAGATTCTACTCTTCTTGTCACTTTCTTACTCCTGGACAGTCCAGTCCAGGTCCCCTGTAAAGCTACATTAAAACTGCTCATGCTTCATGATCATACCTAAACTATGTGTGGGACAATATATTGGGATGTGGAATGACCAGGCACATACAGAGAGATGCAATGAGTGGGGACAGTTAGGCAGAGGCTGAAAAATGAAGTATGACTAGGATCCCACCAGAGTTCCTTTCTAGATGGGCTGAGGGGTTAAGTTTTGCAAAACTTGATTAGAAGATGCACTAAGTGCATTCATCTAATTGAGCATGAAAGACATATTGGATGGTGATGAGGAGGCGAGGTGACAATCTATTTATAATCATCAAGGTTGTATCTAGCAACTGGGATAATTATGTACTTCGGAATGCAGAGGAAAGTTCCTTTGTAAGTGGGAGTGAGGAATCTTGTCAAGGAAACTTGTGTCTGACCCTGAGTACTAGACCTATTAGCCTTGGGCTTCCATTGACCAGTAGAGACTAAGTAATCTCCAATTTCCCTTCTAAAGGTGACACAACTCCAGAAGTGATCAGCCTCCTTTTGCTTCTGGTGGTGATGACTTATCCCTGCTCCTCATTCAGGAATGGGGAAGTATCTCATCTTTGTGCATTCGTGTGCATTCACGTGGATACAGGTTCACATGAGTGTGCATGTACACGTGCTTGAGTATGCATCTGGAGGCTAGAGGTCAACCCTGGGTATCTATCTTCAGTAGCTATTCACCTTGTTTTGAGACAGTGTTATCTCAATAGCCTGGAACTTGACAAGCAAGGTAAGCTGGCTGGCCACTGAGCCCCAGAGACCTCTGTGTCTCAGCCTCCCTTGGGCTGGGTTTACAAGTATATGCCACCACAACTGCCATTTTTGATGTGGGTTCTGGGGATTGAACTCATGTCCTCATGCTTACACAGCAAGTTCTTCACTAACTGAAGTATCCTGTCTCTTCATTTTCCCCTCCTGGTTCGTGTTTAAGTTCTGCTCTCGGGTGTATGAAGATGCTGGATGCCATAGCATCTTTTAAGAAGAGGTACCTAGACCTTAGATTTGGGAAGATGGTGTAATCTCATCCAGAGAACAGAATGTTGATGTCTACGCTATAGAGCCACTTTGAGGATAAAAGCTATCCCAAAGGCAAAGCTAGTCCTTGGGTACAGTTCCCCAGTACACACCACATCTCTCTTTGTTACATTTTAAGTGAAGCCATAGTAAAGGACCCACACACAAGTTTACCTAGACCTTATAATCAACACTAATCTTACCTTGTCCCATGAGCACCCCCAGCTCAGGCTGACCCCCGTGACCACTGCTTATTTGCATATTGCTCTGGATTCCCAAGTGCTGAGCTTAGCAATTCAGTCAAACAGCATTTTTGAGATAGGCCCAAGATCATCAGAATGGTTGTTTCAGAGATTCTCAAACCCACTAAGACAACATCAGCCACAGGCAGTTTCCTCATGTGAGGTAAGAAAGTCTTCTCCTACAAGTCAAAGATTCTGCAAAGGAAGCAACAGGAGTCAGACCTACCCTCCTACCTCACATAGTGAAAAATATCAGAGAAAACACATTTGTAACATGTTTTTAGACCCAGAGAATTCAGACTGGGAAGGCCAGCAATCCGTGACTGGGTTGTACCAGCATTCCACCTAAATATGTCCAGGCCATAACACAAAGAGATGAAGGGCCCTGGCTTCCTCACCACTGAGAGGATGGGATGGATCCATTCCAGAAGGGCTGAGGAGGGTCTGCAGGGAAGAGCACCAGAAAGTAGAGTGACCTGGGTAGCACGCTTGACATCAGGACCTGAGTCTTCAGCTGAATATCATCAGCCCAGGCCTATGTGATAACTACCAAAGGAAGAGCAGAGCAAACACCTGAGCCCACAATGGGTTTCAAATAGTCTCTGTTTCCCTCACCACAGTAGAAACCTCCAAACTCCCAGACCAGGTCAAATCTTCAGAATCCTGTGGCTTCTATAGTCTGAAAAGGGAGCCTTAGGTTAAGGTGCTCTCTTGCAACCTTAAAAAACAAAAACAAAAAACTAGAGGATCAAATAATTTTAAAACAGGCAAATCCCCAGAGAATCAAACTGTTCCCACACAGCCCAACTGCAGCCTCCCAGGACAAAATGCCCAAGAATATTTATAGGAAGACTAAACTATCCAGCACCCAAATTGGTAAAATCCTCATAGTCTGGCATCCAACCAAAACCCACTAAGTGCTCAAAGCCTCAGGAAGACTCAATGTGTGGTTGAAAAACATATGCAAAGGCTCCCAGTCTCAAGGCTGAGACAGGAAGATCTATGAGTCTGGGATGGGGTTGAGCAACAGTGAGTTACAGGCCAGCCTAGGCTACTACATAAGACCCTGTTTAAATAAATATTTAAATCAAAAAACACTCCCTAAACTCATGACAGCTTTTAGAATATGGTTCAAGACCCTGTAACACAGAGGTCCTCCAGCCCTACAAGTGTATTTTAAAGCGCTTCTCCAGCTCCCGCAAGAGACTGGCTCTGTTTGTTTATTATTATTATTATTATTATTATTATTATTACTACTATTATTATTATTATTCCTGTCACCCTACTAATACTGTCACCATCCCAAGAGAGATGCTGTCCACCTCACTCATCTTCCAATACCATGCCTAAAATTTTATAAAGGTCACTGCCCATCCTTGCCCATTCTCACTGGTTTTAGTTGAGTATGTTTCAGCATTCTAGGGCCTCTTTTCATCTCCTCTCAATTAGAGGACTCCAGTCCTCATCTGCCTATAAAAATCAATTTATTAATGACTGCTGTATATAGATGTGGTCTCCTTCTCTGATACTCTTTCTCATCCTGTTCTCTCTTCAGCTGGACATTAGTGACTAAATTCTTTAATTAGTAGAGAACAGTCAAAGTGCCATGGTTGGATCCTTCCATCACTCTTGGGTGATGTCCCTTTCTGAGGTCTTATTAGATCTAAGGTAATCTAGAGCAGCAAGAACCTATAGGTAGGTTCAACCATCTCAAGGCTGTGTTTCTCAATCACCCATGCTGTGTGGACAGGATCAAACACAATCTATCTTTCCCATGCATCTCCTTGCAAAGACGACATCCAAGATAGTTGTCCAGGCCAATGGAGAGGTAGCCCCTACAAGCATCTCATATCAGTCTGTCTCCATCCTTGTCACTGCCATGATCATTTTCAGTCCATGTAGTCCTTCTACAGTGCAGCCCTTGCAGTCGTTCTTGACCTTCCTAATGCTGCGGCCCTTTAATAGTCCCTCACACTGTGGTGACGCCCTGACCATAAAATTATTTTTGTTGCTACTTCAAAACTGTAATTTTGCTATTATTGATAATTGTAATATAAATAACTGATACTTCTGATGGTCTTAGGTGACCCCTGTGAAAGGGTCATTCAACCCCTCAAAGGGGTCATGACTCACAGGTTGAGAACTACTGTCCTAAGGACTTAGAACAACACTCCACCTTTGGCTTCCTTTGTCTCAACACACCTTCTTTTATTTAAATAAAGAATTGTTCCATATCTGTGGCACTCCAGGCACTGCTTTGAAACCATATATACCTTCAGAACACCCCACCACCCTTGGGAGGAGGTACAGGCTGATGTCATGAGCCCTGATTCAGAGGTAAGAATTGGGGGCTCTATGTAAGTGGGAATAAGAATGGAGTAAGAACATCAGGAAACACAACAAATGAAAAGGTGGAGCCAGAACTTGAACTTGAGACTCCTAGAAGCAGGACTCTCAGTCTCAGGATTCTCACTCACTGTAATTCCAGTACTGCACTGGCCACTTCGGTAAGCAGTTATGTCTGCAGGCCTCACTGACCAGTGTCCATAATTCCCCTACTGGGAGTGTTTTTGCAATCCCATTTAGTGAGTTCCTCCTACAAATCCAGGTTGAGGGGTGGGGGCTTTACCTAGATCAGCACCTCTCCTCCTAGCCAAGGTGACAGGTTAGCATAGGCAGGTACAAGCTGTCACACTAGTTCCCTCCTGCCAACCTCACAAGCTACCTTCAAGGGCATTTCCATGAAGCCTGATTGTGCAGAAGGCTCGTTCCCTGTGAAATAACAGGCTGGGAAGTGACTGCCCCTGGGCCAGAGCAGAGGCAGCAGAGTGCGTCCCTCCCCCCTCGCTGCTGTGGCACTGGGTAGAAACTGGGTCAGAGAGAGCTGACCCATTCATTTAATCCAAGCTCCCCCTCTCCATTCAGCTTTTAGTCTTTGGAGTGTTCAGTCCAAGGAAGCACTATTTCCTCTGCAAAATAAACAAAATAAATTAAGCCCATGCTCTTTGATCTGGGGCTTTTGTGTGGCTGATGGACTGAAGAGAAGCAATCTACCATCCTCCTGAGTGCCTCACAAACAATGTAGAAATTCCGACATGGCTTCAGGAGGCAGAAAGCCACCTCCCAGCCACCTGCCTAGCACCGAGTTTGAATGAAGCACAGCTTAGGATAAGGGTCTTTGCCACCCACTCACTCACCAAGGCAAGAAGAACCTGCATGTAGCAAAACAAGAGGAGTCAGAGCATCAAATCCTATGATGCAGTTCTCATTGGGTTTCAGCTACATCTGTCCTTTTGTTGTCCTCATTCCCACCCACTCCCTAAGGCTTTTGTGTGGGCTCCTAGCCCCATCTGACAGGCTTTCTCTTGGGACCCTGGAAGGAAATGTCATCATCTTCTCATGTCTCACACATCCTCCAATGCTCTCAGAGATCTTCCCTTTCTAAAGGAGCTTGCCTCCCCACCCTCACGCACCCTGCTTATCTCCTTGGCCCATAAGATGATCAGAAAGCATGTGTTCACGTTTGTTCTCTTCTTCACTATCTGATGCTGTCCCTCTCCACTGCCCCAGATAATATCTCGATCAGCACTGTACTCCTAGAAATTAGTAAAACCCCTTACAAAATCAAGGGCAGAGTTCACTGAGGAAAGGAGACTGAAGGAGAATGTGGCTGTTTCTAGAGTGGGAAGTACCTGCAGCAACAGGGGGCTGCCAGTGTCTTCCTCTACAGCCAGTCTAGCCTAAATGGAGAGCTCCAGTTTCAGAGAGAGACCCTGCCTCAGAAAGTGAGGTGGAAAGATGAGATGAAGACACTGTTGTTGACCTCATTCCCTACACACATGGGTACACAAGCACATGCAAACTGACACAGACACAAACGCATGTGCACGCACACAGATAAGTGAATAATAAACTCCTAGGAAGCCCAGGAAGTTGGGATGGCCTCTAAGGGTCACACCCCTTCGACACAGTTAGTTTTGACTGTCAACTAGATGGGACTGAGAGACACCTAGGTGATCAGTAAATATCACCTCTGGTTGTACCTGTGAGAGTACCGGTAAGACAATTGGATCCCCCAAGGCTCTGATGTAATGGATAGATTAGTAATATGACGTCTTATTGAGAGATGTGAAAGGTAGGAGGTGGGACCTAGTTGTAAGAAGTAGGTCACTATGGTGGGTACCCTTGGAGACAGTATCTTGCCCTGGCCTCTACCTGCTGTGTGCCCCCTTTTCTCTGCTTCCTGGCCACCATGGTGTGAGCCACCCTGCTCCTCTACTCCCTCCCTGCCACACTGCATTCAAACCTCTGAAATCATGAACCCAAATCCATCTGTCCTTACAATAGCTTTTCCTTGGTATCCCTTCACATCAATGCAAAAGCTGAATATAGCCTACCCTCACTCCTACTGATTCAATTCCAAAAGAATTGCTACCTTTTAAGGGCTTCATGATCACCGTCTTAAAGAGCTGTTGGCTGACTCTCTGGACAAGGAAGATGAATAAGAGGCCCTTGAGCAGCTACAGACCAATCATCTCACTCATATGAAACCACAGCCTGGGGAAATTGACTTGCATTCTTATTGGGGAGCTCATGCTACCTGCCAAGTACTTCCTGCTAAAAAGACCAGATTATGAAAACAGGACATTCCTCATCCAGGTAAAGTGTGGCAGGAAAGCCAGGCATGTGGCATCAAAGACACACACCAGATTCTCTTGAGTTACGTGGGAGCTTCCTGTATAGGAAGAGAGCAGCTAGGGACAGTTCCCAGAGGCCCACCCTGTAGACCATTACATTCTCACTACGTTCTGGCTTGTCTACCAGTAGTAGTCCCACTTATGAGCTGCCTTGTTCATCCCCATCATTCTTTAAGGCAGGCAGGGCAGGCGCCAGGTTTGGGTGTGGGCAAGATTCTCATTCCTGAGGCCTAGGACACAGAAAGGTTTAGCAGTTTGCCAAAGCCACACAATCACAGAGAGACAGAGCTGCGCTCAGAACTCAGGCTGGGCATGGTAGGACTTCAACTACCCACCTACAGCTTGTACACATGGGCAAATCCAAGTCTCGACAATGGGCTAGATTGAGTTCTCCCAGATGAAGACAAGATGAGAATATCATTATAAATTAAATTATGAAGTATTGACATTCAGCTATTTTTAGGCTTCAGGAGTAGAAGGTTCATATGGTATGAATGGGTAGTTTATTTGGATGGTTTTCCTAGGCAAGAAAGGAGAATAGGCAATAGGAATGGAAGGCAGAGGAGTCCATGCCAGGTTTGCTAACAGTCAGGACACTGCTGCAAATGATCAAAACTCAACCATACTGTGGACCTCCTGGAGGCAAGGCCAAATAAAGCACATTACTTTAAAAAATATCCAGTCCTAAGATCTGTAAGATGTCTCAGAGCATAAAGGTGCCTCCCAAAAACCTGACAACCCAAGTTCCATACTTAAGAACCATGTGGTCTGCTTAGAGAACTGACTCCTGAAAGTCACCCTCTGATCTCTGACCTCTGACCTCCACATGCTTGTCATGTATGTATCTGTTCCAATCAAGCCAGGGGTACATAGTGAGACTCCATCTCAAGGAAATGCCCAAACAACAAATTCAGTTCCTCAGTCATCCTAGTCACATCACATATGGTTAGGGTCTACCATACCAGACAGCACAGCTGACGGGCATCTCTACCAAAGTTTTACAGGCAGAGCCAGTGTATTTTGAAGTCCTTCAGAACTTCACCCTTGGAGTGGGGGTAGAATTGGATATAATTATATTCCCAGAGAAGTCTGTCATCTGCAAGGGTTGCTCCTAGTCCTTTTCACTAGCTCTTCCTGGTGGAGGCAAGACACCCATATGGGAGCCACTGTGTGGGACAGGTATGGAGAGTGTTGAGGGACACGAGAAGGTAGCTGCTTCAGTTACCAGCACTTTGGGACATGATGGCTGCTGTGTCAAAGTCCCTGTTGGAGCACCTATTTCCATAGCTCTGTGTCAACAGGAAATGTGAGCCCAGAATCTGCTGAACATCAAGAAGCAATGCTTTCTTATATAACACATATGGAGGAAGGCAAAAGAAGAGCTTCTAAGCATTCATGATCTGCAGCAGGAAACAAACTGTAGCCTTTGACAACCACAAACACTGATCAAAAAGCTAAATTAGGAACACCACCAAAGCCTTTGGGAGCAGTTACATTTCTGTGTTGCCTCTAAGAACTGTCTAGAACTTCACTGGCACAGAGGGACCAAGTATCCTCAGCTGCTGAAACAGACCTTTGAGAAGAATCGCACTGGTCAAAAACCTGGCAATGTCACGGGAGCTTTGTGGGTACCAGCACTCAAACACAGCTTCCATTCCTTGGCTTGCTCAGCATAAAACAATGGTCACAGCCTCCACAGACTCTGGGGTCTGGAAACCTGAGTTCATATTCCTTTGTGGAATATGAAATTCTTCTTTTTCCTATGTGGCTTCAGTGTAGTCTCAGGGACATTACCTCATATCCCCTGAGTTACTCATCTATAAAATGGGTGGAAAACCAATGCTTGCACAATAGGGCTGTCGTTTGCATTCAGTCACTTCATGTTCATAAAGACTTTAGAGCAAAGATGACAAGATTTTTCCAAAACAGGACACACTGTAACTATTTTCGGCATGGTAGACCCTTGGTCTCAGTCACAATGTCTTGATTTTGACATTGTAGTCTCAAAGTAGCCATAGACAATAGTTTTTTTAAAAGGCATCATGTAGCTTTAATATGAAATATTCCCCCATGGGTCATGTGTTGAAGCCTTGTGCACCACCTATGGTACTACTTTGGGAAGTCACAGGAAGTACTTAGGATGTAAGGCCCCATTGGAGGAAGGAGGACCCTTTGAAGGATGGATCTTAGCCCTGGCTTCTTCTTGGGAATCTTCTTTGCTCCTGGTTGCCAGGAAGTGATCAGCTTTTCCCTCCATTCCCTTCCACTGTGATGATGATTCCACCACAGCCCACAAACATGGAGCCAGCTAACCTAGACTGAAACTTCTCAAAGTGTGAGCCAAGGTAGCCTTCCTCTTTTGAGCTGTTTTTTTTTTTTTTTTCTGGCATCTAGTCAGAGGGGTGAAAAGTTAACCAACACATGCATACATGTTTCAATAAAGCTGTATTTACAGATCAGGCAGTGGGCCACATTTGCTGTGAGGGTCAATAGTTTGCTAACCTCTTACCATGATGCCTGTTGTCCATTGAGTGTTTGTGGAAGGAATAAAGTATATTGTGGTACCCTGTTTCTCAGAGTCTACCTGCATTGCTTCCTTTGCCTCCTGCCCCGGTTAGCCATCAAACCTTTTTAGTCCCGCTCTCAGACACATCCTAGAGCAACATGCTTGCAGTGTGCTGCCTGGGCCTGCTATGTGTGCAGTGATTTCTTCCATCAGAGAATCTGGTTGCTAGCATAAGGTCAAGAGGTTATTCAGTGTCTTCACTGCAAAAACAAGAGAGCCAGACTCAAGTGCCGTTCTCAAGGTCACACAGCAAGGACAAAAGCAGAAGCAATGCAAGAGTCTGGATACGTAACTCAGTGAAGCTCTCCACCTCACAAAGCTTCCGTATTGGAAGGGGGAACGCACTGATCACCTGGCAAGGTGCTCCCTGCCCACCATTTGTCCATTCCCAGGGATATCCCACCACTATCTAAGCTCCCCACTGATCTCCTGCCTCAGCTTTTCTGCAGTTGTCAAGCACTTTTGAAGCTTATCCCCCACATTGCACCGGCCTGGGTCACCTTTGACTCTGTTATGAATCGTGTGGGCCCCAATGTGTGCTGAATGAAGTTGAGTTGAGTCCACGTGCATTCTCTTTTCCTTTACACTATGAGTCCTGAGGAGAACCAAACAGAAACATTCCAGAGAAAACAGGGGGTCTTGTTCTGTCCTGTAGCCAAGTTATTATAGGTGGATTCCAGAGAACCTGCAGGCTGGGAATGTAGTCCCATAACTGAGGGGACACTTCCCAATCCCATTCCAAAGGGCTTTGCCCACAGATACATAAGACCACATAAGCATGTGCACCCAGACTCATACAAACATGCACAAACATGTCTGTTCATAGCTGTACAACCTATATGCAGCCACAAACACAAATGCACACACACAAACATACACACACATGCACAATGAGCACACAAACTCATAATCATACACACACAAGCACACACATTTATACAAGCATACAGACAGGCTCATGTATACACTAACACATAAGCACATGCATATACACATGTACACAGCACATAAACATACATGCATAATAGGGCACACAGACATATGTATATATATAAACATAAATATGTGCACAAATATGCACATACACACACACAGGAACATGTAAACCCATACATGTTCACATATATACCTTGAAATGAGTAACAAACTCATAGGGGCCCATACATACCTATCCATACACACACACACACACACACACACACACACACAAAATCATACACTTTTATACACTCACCTACTGCCCAATATTTTTTTGCTTTTCTCTTATAGACAGATGCATCATGCTTTTCTAGAAAGAAATATAAGGTCCCTGAGAAAGAAACTGGATCTTGCTCACTCTCCAGGGCCTTGTACCACCCACACCATCCTACTTGGTACCATGAGCTAATCTGGTACTCAAAACTAAATCAGTGGGGCTGTCACCTCTTTGGCCTTAGGTCTGTGGAAAACATGTAGTTAAGATATCTGGGATTCCAAACAAGTATCCTGGGACCTACCCATGAGGACCTTCTCTTGCACAGCCTAGCTTGGGAACCTCAGTCTCTTGGCAGAGGGCTGCTCCCTCACACCTCTACCGGAAGTGGGAGAACCATGATGAAATTCGAACCAAGTCATTTGGCCATTTGCCTGGAGCTGGAGTCAAAAGGTCTCTTGGGCTGGCAAGGGCATGGCAGAAACTACTGGCTAATGTGGCCCTGGCCCTGGTCCAGGACACTGCATTTCTCCACAAATAAAAACCACAAGCCAGGGCCTCTCTTCTCTCTGAGAGTGACATGGGTCATGGCCCCTGCCCAGCTTCCCTTTAGAGCACCATCTTGCTCAACAGTGGAGAATCCCATGAGGCCAGATCTGATTCTTAATTTCATCGAGTTCCTTCACCCAGCAAAGAGGTGCAGGCCTTAGGAAACTTGATTTATAGCTGTCATGCTATGCTGTGCCACCCAGACCTGGTCCTATACCACCCTGGGCCTTAGTTTCTTTCAAATGCACAAAACAGGGTCGGGGGGTGGGGAAGCAAACTGTCCATCTTCAACACTAAGAACAATGCCAAGGAGAAAGGACGCCATCTGACCGCCTTCCCAAGAGATGGGACCAGGAGAGACCCAACTTACAGAAGCCTGAGGAAGAACGCTTTCTGGCAGTGCCTCCCCAGTGAGCATGGGGAGTCTCTCTGCAAGTTAAGTAATTGGTGGAGCACACTCTAAAAATACAAACTAGGTGAGTACTCAGGGTGGTTCACTGCTCCAAGAGAGTTAATTCAGGCACTTGACTCTCCATGGAGAGGGAGCTATGAGCCCAGAACAGCGCCCTCCTGGGCTGAGGGCTTCATCGAAACCAGATGAGCTGTGCTGTTGAAAGATGCAACAGGATAAAAGCAGGGAAAAAAAGTGGGATGTAGATGGAAGAGTATGTGAGGTTGAAGTTCTCAGATCTGTGTCAAAACTATAGTTTTTTGGGCCTACCCCAGACCACCTGAACATCCATTTCCCGAGGGCATAAACGACTGCTTAAGGTTGAGGAAACAAGGTGAGGAGTTCATATAACACACCCAGATCCAATTGAATATGCGGTGTGGTTTCACAAGAAAGGTTGGACCTTTCTGGGTGCTGGCTGGGTATTGATTGACCCTTGTTCCTCTCTGGAGAATTCTGGAAGACTTGGGCCCAGTTCTTCCTCTACAAGCCCTTGATCTAGCCGAAGGGACTTGCAAAGAAGATTCCTACTCATTAGGCTGCAGGGCGGGAGGGGTGGCACAGATCCTTGAAGGACACACTGAGGTTAGGGAGAAGCTTCCTGATTTTATTTTAAGCTGTGATATCGCTCATTTTAAAAATAATAATAATGAAGTAGAAAAGGACACAGTTTTCTGTTAACAAGAAAGGAGTCAATCTAAGTGAAGTCAGAACCTCATATCTAGAAAATCCAAGGCTGGTACAGTCCCTATAGCTAGGCATTTCAACAATCATGACTGACTTCCCATTTGGGTTATGAACTTTGCAAGGCTCCGACAGATGAAGTGAATAGATCAATATCACACAGTCATCGAGAAGCAGAGACAGGATGAGGTGCCAGTTCCCACTTTCTAAACAAACTCTCTTCCTTACTTTTGGGATGCTTGTGCTGTTGATAGTCAGCCCAGATTAGTAGGAGAAGGTGAAGGTCATTCTAACAGGGGTCTGGGTGCTTATCTCAACATAACTGAGTTGAGCCTGCCATGGGAGGAAATGACATCACAGAGTCTAGACAGAACATTACTAAATGATTGCTAATCATCAATGCCATTGCTGCCCTCCATGAGATACGGTGCCTGAGATGTCCAACCACCAGCCTTCCCCCACCTCCAGAATTGTGGTTGTTTACAAACTGCAAGACCAGGTAACCAAAGAGCAATGGCAGACAGACACCTCAGCACATCTCTTGAACAGACCACGCTCAGCCGTCTATTGTGTAGCTCTGTCTTCCAAGCTGAAATATTCCCTCCTGGATGGAGGTTTCTCAAGACTTGGGAAGTAAACAAAACTCACATGTCTCCGAAGTTTCTGAAACAAACAACATTCACAAAGATCCTTCCCCAAGGTTATATAAGCAGTATTGCTGAGTAGAGAAACAAATTCTGACCAGCCAGGTTGTACAAGAAGTTCCAGGAGTGTAGTTTTCATGAGATTTCACCCATCCTGGTGTGGGGTTTGGGTGTTACAGGTATCTTTTAATCACACATGTTCGTGTAAGAACCTCAGTAAACTCATTAGTTCTCCAATCTAGACTTGGATGGAATTGATTCTTTTGTGTCATTGATGTTCTATCTTGGGTAAGTAGATGTCTATTGTCTTCTCCACAAGAAGTCACACACGCTATTAGTAATTGAGGTACTGATTTCTGAGAAGATTGAACCTGAGCACTCTTGAGCATCTACCCAGCAACCAAAGGTAGCGTCTCTGATGATACCCAGAGTATCAGAGAGAGCTCTGTCCATGCCAAGATTCTCACTGCTTTTTCAGAGAGCTGATAACAAATAGCTCTGTCCCCCCTGGGCTTTGAGAAGGTCTCTTCAGGCTGGAGGTTCAGCTACATAGAAGATTCCAATTCTGCCCCAGATGCACTGGTCTACCCACAGCTAAAATCATCAGCCCCAAAAGAAAGACACCATCTATCTTTGGAGATGTTTCAATTTCAATATCTTAGAAGGTGCCAGAACATCATGGAGCTACTTGGAATTTTGGAGTTCTAGAAGCTTGAGTTTGAATATGGGTGCTGCTACCTCCTGGCTGAATGTCCCTTTGTTCATCTGGAAAAATGGTGACAAAAGTGATGGACTCAGGAAGCTATAGGGAGAATTAAATAAAAAACCATGCATAAAGCCTTTGTTAACTCCAAGTAAACAGCAGGTATCTAATGAATGCTGGCTTTCTCCCCATGTAAAACAAAAACAAACTGTCTGGAGAATCTCCCAAATTCCCAGTTCCATCCCTCAGCTCTACTACATAACCATGAGGGTACCTACCATCTATACTATGGCTGAGAAGTATGGGATGCTAGAAAAGAAAGAGCAGCCCCAAATTTAGCTGGACAGAAAGCGGGGGGGGGGGAAGTTCACCAATAAGGTGTTGGAACCTGGCAGAGACATGCCTTAGAGAAATGAAGCAACAGGAACTCTCCCCTAGCTACTGAAGCTGCTAGAGGTGCAGACAAGATAAACCATGTGGTCCGCCAATGCATGCACTCATTTTTAGCCTTCACCTTCTTATACCCTTGAGCTTCCTGCCTTTGCATTTCACACTGCCCAGGATGGGCTCCACACCCAGCCCTCATCTTTCCCTACATCTTCCTAATGAGATAGTGAGCACACCATGATCCTGACGAGCTGAGCATGCCATGCAATGAGAGCCTGGATAGGCAACCCAGTCTCCAGAAACCTGTTTTTCCTGCTGTCCATCAAGACTGATATGACTACCTGTGCTCAAATACTATACTATCAGCATATTATGTTATACATCAAACTACAATAAATTCCAAGAAAGGGTTGCTGTGTTTCACAACAACCAAAGGTTTCACTAGTCATAGGAAGATTCTTGTGAGAGCCAGGCTGAGTCTGGCTGGGTAAGACATTAAAGTCCTCACAGTGAATAAACCTGCTTTCTCTGTTTTTCACAAAAGAAAGAAAAGGAAAACAAGACATTAAGTTTCAGACAGAGAAGAGAATGGGGATAATATGAGCACATGAACACTCCTTACAATGGAGATCTCTGAACACTTGGATGCCCATCCACAGTGTTGAAATCTGCCTGACGGTGTATGGCATGATGATGTCCATGAGTAGTAATAGGAGTTAGCACCTTGGATTGGAGAGGCTGGAGGAGGCGAAGCTTACATCACAGAAACACGAGTAAAAAAAGAAAAGGCAGGAAAAGAGGGGGAGAGGGGAGAATGGAGGAAAGTGGAGAGGAGGAAAAGGAAGAGGAAAGAGGCACACAAAATAGGAAAGAAAAATGACAGAAACCTACAGCATGGAAAAACTAGCTGGAAGAACAAAGACCTCATGGGGACCTCTAGTCCAGACTGGGAAAGACACCATGCTGTAAAGCCAG
>CAJQZJ010032031.1:16624077-16681073 GCA_907164525.1 Lophiomys imhausi | reverse complement strand
CACACACACACACACACACACACACACACACACACACACACACACACTTCTATCCTCTTGTCTTTAGGAAAAAACAAGAGACTTTAGGAAACAGTTGTCTGGACAGCTAGCTGACGGTCCCAGAAAACACCTTCTAGATTCCAGGTCTCCCATACGTGAAACCTGCTCTATCTCTTCTATTGTTGTTTGACTCTGCAACACACACAATTGTGCTCGAGAAGTTGTTCACTTTAAACTGGTGAGTCACTCCAGAATCTTAAGTTGCCTACAGGCCTCATCCAGGTTTCCTCTTAGGCAGCAGGGGAGGAGAGCAGAACCTGGAGAACCACACCATGAATATTTTCTCAGGTTCTCACAATGGCCTGAGAGCATTCCCTGCCATGATGCCCTGGATGCTGTGGCAACTGTGGTCTAGGGACTCCACCTTGCACAGGATGTACCCCAGGACCACCCTTCAAACAAGGGCTCTGTGCAGAAACTCCTCACTCTTGGGCTGAGCAGGGCAAAAGCCGCAATCCAAACCCATTTCCCTTGCTGTGGCTTGATTGGGGTTACCAGATAGACAAAGTGCTGCTGCTCATAGGGGGAAGGAAGGAAGGGAAGCCCTTCCCATCAGTACTTAGCCACCATTTCTGTTCTTCCACATCCCCCTCTCCCCAAGCAGGTGACTGCTAGGTTATTCCTTCTCAGGTATAATCTGTTTCCCCAAAAAGACCCTCAAAGAAGACTGCTGATATCAGTCAATCCCATTCCGCCTCCATACAGAGCAAACACTAGTTGTCTTGCTGGACCCAGAATGAGACATTCATATCCAGCAAGACACAGGAGGCCAGAAACTCCTGCAATCTCCTCTTACACTGGAAGCCCTTGAAGGCCAAGAGGAACAGTGGCCTTCCCTTGAGGTCAGAAAAATGTTCAAGTGGTTAGGTTTGTCCTCTCCCCCACCCAAGGGCATCCAGCACAGCACATGAGGAATCTAGAAAGGGAGACTGATTTGTTTTCCCGTAGAACCTGATTTCTAAGATACGACATCAGGGTTGAAAAGGGAGCTGGATGATCCCTCAGTGGGATATCAGGGACAAGCATTGGATGATGGGTCACCATGACCTTTCAAACTCCTTCCAACCTTGAGAGTCTCTGGTTCAACAGAAAGAATAAGAAAGCCACTGGAGACTTCCAGTCACCTGCCTGCTGGGCTCTCCTCTGGGCCTAAAAATAAGATTTCCAGAGTCCTGATCCAAATTAGCTCCTTAATAACGTATCACTGTAGCTATAAATATGTGTCTTTGAGGGCCAGCTAATAAAATTATCTTAATCAGCTATACTTGCTAAAAGGACCACCGTCTTCCTCCTTGGCCTTGACTAAGCAGGCTGTCTCCTCCCTGACCTCAGCAGGGATGATCCTTGAAACAGTCATGGGGAAGAAGGTGAGCTTCATGAGCCGTCCTCCACCCTCCCTTTCCAATAAGCCTGTGACTTTCATTCTGTGCTGGGGTCTCGCAGTATCTCCTGATCACTCACCAGGAGTTTTAGAAGACAACAGGGTTACAATTGTCACTGTCTATAGGGGAAAACAAGGGCTTGAGCATCAGACCCAGGGTAGTGTGAGAATGTGTTATGGGCTCTGCTGTGTATTCTCCCAGGATCCCAGAGGAACAGGTCTGAGTTTGAAAGCAGGGCCTTTAGTAAGGTGACTAATTCAAACAAGTCCATTAGGTGAATCCTTATCCAACATAACCAGAATCCTTATAAGGAGCCACATATAGGGGAAAGACTAGGAAAAGACAGAGAGAGGCCAGCCACCTGCAAGCCAAGGAGAGAGACTTCATAAGACACCAACTCTGCCTGGACCTGGATCTTGCACTTTCAGCCTCGATGGCCATGTAGCCACAGAAGTCTGTTTAAGAACCACCACCTCCTACACTGGTGGCATTTGTTATGGCAGTCCTGACAATTCACAAAGGGTATGGTGCATGTCTCATCAGGAAGTTTGAATTTCTCTCTTTTTCTCTTTTAAAGACTATACCAGCCAAGCAAAACAGAGCCCTTGTGGTCTCCTAACTCTCTGAGGTGATTTCCTGGAAAAGAGGGTCCAGGGGGTAGAGAAGAAAGGTCATTGCACCCCAGACAGGAGAGGTAGTGCATTCACAAGGTTGGTGATCCTTGAAACAAATGTCATCTCAGCCCCCATCACATCACCAGTTAGCGGGAACACTTGAACCAAATGACCTCTAAGAGGCTGCCTCCATCTTGGATCTTCCACCCTTCAAGCTCTAAAGTTTGAAGGCTAGAACTTGAAGGCTCAGTAGCAAGGGGCATCTGCGACACATGAACCAGGATGGGAAACACAATGTGGCATAGAGTGGGACACTGATAGGCCGTTTGTTGCTTTACGACTGTTTCTAGGATCTAGTAGCATCAATTCCTATCTGCATTTCTCACTGTCCGGTCATGTCCCCGAAGCAGGTGAGCTAACAGGAGTGTCAGAGCTATGTCACAGTAAAGCAGCCTTTGCCATGACAACTAGACAAGAAGGAAAGGTGGTGTCCAGGGGTTTCTCAGGACGAATACCACATGTGGCGGTGTCCCCAGCAAGCAGGGATAAGCCTTCAGATGAGGGTGGGGTTGGCATGGCCCTAATCAGTCCACCACAGACTTGGCCACCAAAGTGTTCCACTCTTACAGGTGCTGCAGCATGGTGGCCTTCTGAGGGAGGCAGTGAAGACACTGCAATGAGTCCCCTCTGATGGGTGGCACTCAGAGGGTCATCATGTAATCTTAGCACTGTATGTTTCACATGGGTTGTTCACCGACACTATTTCCCAGAAGTCACAATGCCCATTTTACTGATGAAGAAGCTGAGGCTGAGAGGGAAGCTAAGCAAAACAGTGTAGTTGAGTAGGGAAAAAAAAAAAAAACTTTGAATCTTACCTTGACCTAGAACAAAGATATTTACTATCTCATTACCAAATCATTTGAAAAGGAAGTCACGTAGCCAGCATTGGCCGAGTCACAACATGATGACCTAGAACACACTGCTTGAACATTTGGTAGGTTGAAATAATCGCCAAATTGAAACAGCTCTTGGCAATCACAGACCTGATGACCCTCATGCCTGGCCAGGAAACCAAGGCCCAAAATGTCCGTTGCTCAGGGGCCACAGCAAGCCTCTGTCAGGCTAGGGCCAGGGTTCTTTCTATTCACAGGCTACCCTGTGCTTTGCAGCTTTTGAGCTGAAAATGTACTTTAACAATGCACAAAACCTGAGAGCAAGGTCTCCTGGCATACTTGTATTGGGCTGCAAGGAGAAGCTCCTACCCTAACTCTTAAACCTAGAGCTTCTCTTTCTGCATAGGACACAGGCCTTCTGCTCTGGGCAAGGAAGCAAATGAACTTAGTGTTACCCTCACAGGATGAGGCTTCTGGGAGTCTCTCAGAAGGCTGGAATTAGAAATTGTAATTATTAGAACTCTCAAATGAACCAAAGGACAATTTATAATTAGCACATGTCAAAAGGCCACCCCCAGTGGCAATGCATTGTAAGCCAGAAAACAAAGATAGCCTCAGAAAGGGAACAGTTAGCAGTGCCTGTTCAGCCTCCCACTCCTCCTTGCAGCCCTGAATGCAATCGATCCTTATTCTGGAAGCCCCATTTCCTCCTGCTAACGTTGGCCTCTATCCTGTGACCTTGCTGTACATTGGCCCAGGATGGGGGTCCCTGCTTTCCTAGCTTTCTCCTCTTGCTGCCCACACAAGGGCCCTCTTCACAGGGATTCCATCACTCAGGACCTGAGCAGCTCTAAACCCAGATTAGAAGCTAGGTAGAGGTCATCACATCTGCTGTCCTGGGACGTCCATAAAATTTAAAGACTGGCCTCTTTGTAGGGAAGAAAACATCTCCAGTGGACTAAAGATATCATTAGCTGTTGCTCTAGAGCTTTAAGTTCAATAAGTGGATCTTCTGCTGACTTTTGGGTCATTGATAGCCTTCTCCAGCATTTCTCAGCTATAAGTCAGAGTACTTGAGATTGAAGTATTGAAAAACGCAGAATCAACTAAGCCATAGCCCCACCCTCCAGTGGCTCACAGGAGATCAAAGTTCGTAGATCTTTTATTGTCTTAGGAAGAGCTTTGTGCTGTGAAGCAGGTGTCCCACAGGTCTACATATCTGGCTTCAGGCTCTGTGGCCTGTCATAGAGATCCTCTCAGCCTTTACATTATCACATATCTTGACTCAGCCTCTATGAACTGTGCCGCTGAGACCATCCTAATCTTGTAGATCCCACAGATGGTACTAGAGAGAACACTTAATAAAACACAGCAGGCTTTCTAGGACAGATAAATGACAGCACTTCACCATCCCATGATCCAGTGAAGACTCGAAGACGAGGAGGGCTGCAAGCAGAAAGAGCACCTGTGTTGTTCATACATGTGAGCCTTGCTTTTGATGGCACCCAGCTCTTTGGACAAGCATGTAGGAAAGGCAGTTTATCATAGCTGTGTTTGCCAAAGTCTTACAGAAGGTGAACTATTTTCCCATATGAGATAGCCAAAATAGCATCTCTATTGCCCTCAGTGGCATGAAAATTTTACTCTAGGAGAACATGGGCTCTGGTGTATGGCAATTGCTGCTGAAGCAATGTGTTTAAAAGGATTTAGGGCTCACATCCTGGCTCAATCAGAAAGAGAGATGAAGGAAGGATATTTGTTGTGAGCAAGGAATGGGAAAATGACACTTGGTCATTTGTGGCCTAGACAGGTGACATTTCCACACCCCCTGCTTCCTGCCTTTACAGTGTATGTCTTGAACCCTCTGGTCATAAGAGTGAGATGTATTTACCAATCTCCTGACCCAGATCCCTTCTGTGTGAACTGCTACAATTAAGTTGTTTCACCCAGGAAAGCCAGACATAACCCTAGCAAGAAAGTGCTATTTTTGGAAAAATGAGTTGTCCCTCAGTCCCTGTTGATGTGTGTCAGGTGGTCTCAAGCATGCTATTTATGAGCTGCAAACAACATGTGCAAATCTGAGCCCATCCACTAAGGCTCCCAGTTGCTGCGCCTTTATATTATTATATTATTATTATACAGAACCAACCAGCTAAATACGTTCTTTCATATACCAAATGCCCTGGAATGGAATCCTTCGACATTTCTTTAAAGTCTTTTCTACTTCCTGCCTTTATCTTTCCTCAGGACAATATGTTCTCTGAGCTTAATTAAAGCTTACCATAACAAGAGTTCCTCTATTCATCCAAGTGGTAACTGTTTGTATTTTAAAATGTAAGTCTCACTTGGCAAATCAGGATTCAGTGAAGAGTCTGTGTTTCCTTAATTGTTCCGCTCATGATTTTATAAAACTACGAGACGTCTGTACCAATTTGCCAGCAGACCTGGGCTACAGTCAACCCCATGGAGAAGGAAAACTGAGCAAATGAACACTCTGATCCTGACTGAGAGCGAAAGGGAACAGACTGTGTCCAAGCCTATCCTCAACATCATCTGTCCCCCAGGAATGCTGCAAACAAACAGCCTGGGTGAGTCATGAAAGTAGAGGAATCCCTGAGCGACAGATCCTACGTTTTGCAGTTGGAACCAACGACATGGCGGTGGGGTGGAGGAAAACTACAAAACCTAAGACAATACAGATGTGGAAATGGAGTTGGAGAACAATAGCACCTGCCCACCTTCCTACTATGAACCAGAGATGTTTAATAGAGATACCAGCATCGCAAAGCTGTGCCTGTTAAATCTCATCTATGTACTTGTTTGCTCTTTTCTGAGATGTCAGATGGTTTTCCACTCCATGTCTCAATGCCGAGGAGGAGGGTATCAACAAGTATTTTCGTTAGAGCAAAAAGCACAATGTCATGCACACTGAATATACCCAGGGTTGCAATGAACAAATAGGGCAATATGTATAACTCTGGAAAAAAGATAGTGCATTAACATTCATAAGAGTGAATGAAAAAACCAAAATACTAAAAAGCAATAATAAAGGAAAGGAATGAGCACCTATATATTAGCATTTCAAAATGTTAACTGAGTCCCAGTAACAGGTGGAAATTCTTACCACATGATGTCAGTGGAAAAGGTAGAATATCAGATTGCACAGACTCTAGGATCTCAGCATTACAAAGGAAACTACATAGTAATAATGCAGAGAGAAAAATAAAGCAAAACATAAAGGGATTATTTCTACTTCTTTGCATTCCTCTGTTTATTGTGAGTGGTTTCCAGTGCACCCACACAACCTTTGGAAATGATGGGACAGTCATAAAAAGCAGAAAAGAACATGAATAAGCATCAGCCACCCTTGTTGGTGTTCACAAAGAGACAGATCATTTGCTTCTATCTATGTAGTTCAGCTGGTCACAAAGATGCTGACCACAAATGTGGACAGAGGCCCTCTGGTGCTGAGGACCAGCCTAGTAGTAGGCAAATAGCAGGTGTGTAATAAAATACATTTAAGGAGGGATCAGAGGACATTCAATTTTCCTCTTTGTAACGTCTTCATCCTTACCTTACCCACAATATTAGTATCTTAGAGTTTCTATTGCTGTGATAAAATACACGATAAACAACTTGGGGAGGAAAGGACTTATTCTAGCTTCAAGTTCCACATCACAATCTATCACAGAAGGAAGTCAGGATAGGAACTCAAGCAGGGCAGGAACCCAGAGGCAGGAGCTGATGCAGAGGCCATGGAAGGGTGCGCTTACTGGCTTGCTATGCCATGGCTTATACATACAGCCTCCTTTCTTATAGCACCCAGGACTGTCAGTCCAGGGGTGGCACCACCCACAATGGGCTGGGCCCTCCCATATCAATTATCAGTCACGACAAGACACCATGGGCTGTTCTACAGGCCAATAAGGTGGAGTCATTTTCTTAACTGAGGTTCTCTTTTCCAACAGACTCTCCCTTGTGTCAAGCTGACATAAAACAAGTCAGCAAAATGAATGAAGCAAAATATGGTTCACCTCAAGAGCCCCCTGACAGACTCCCTGAGGCCTGCAGACAACGACAAACTACAGTAGTGCCTCTGTCAGGGAATTCTTTGTCCTCTGTACACATTGTGCCATTAAATCCTTACCACATCTCTGACGCAGACACTGCTGGGCCCGTTTGAGACAACTGAAGACTGAGACTACTTGAAGTCAAGACAAGTAATGAAGGTGCCTAATTTGCCACCAGATCCAGAAGCTTCACCCTGGCCCATGGGCCTCAGCTTGTTACTCTTCCCTCTGGATCTCTGCCACTGACAAGTCACTTCACACCCTCCTGCTGAGCTGACACTGTCTACATTTTCTGACTTGTTCCCCACAGGTCTTGTCTTCCCTGCTAAGACATGGTTAACCTTTCACGTCCACCTTTTCTCTCTTTTGCTTCCTTCTACTGGACTGACCATGACTTAAGAATTCCCCAGGCTTCCTAGAGAGCTGAATGGAGATTTCTTAAATGCCTACAACCTCAGGCCTTGGGGACGCTTGTTCATTGGTTAGCTTATTGAGCAGGTTTAAGAAGACAATGGTCCTATGGGCATACAAATCAACACAGAAGCCGCAAGGACCAACTGACCTTGCCAGCTAGGTCACTAATGTGTGTCATGTGTGGTGTTAGCATTGTCCCTTGTATGAGAGCCACTGGCCAATGAACTGGAGGGAACTGAGATTTCAGGATGTGTATCTTACTTCCCACTGGACCCAGGCTGGCTACGGGTCAGAGACAGGAAGGACCTGGCTACATCGACTTCCATATGGCTGCAGGCTCTGTTCTAGTTTCTAATCTGAAGTTGAGGGTCTGGCACACTGAACCAGGGCTCCTGCAGGCAAATGTAAGTCACAGACCTCTGGTCTGAAACCAGCAATATGCAGGACCTCCAGCATGCCCAACAGAACCATGTAATTCCAGTTGATCCCAAGGCTTGGAGGGGCTTGTTTATGAGGTGATTAAAGCACCTTGGAATAAACGAGACAGACTACTTTTCCTGGAACAAACAATTCAACAGAAGCAGGCCTGGGGAGAAGACATGTTACTCACAATGACACCTTTACGTCTGAGTATGCCCAAGGTGCTGTGTGTGGGAGATAGAACACATACAGCAGCATGAGCTAAATACTTTTGGAACTACTACAGACTTCTCAGAGCCTCTACACCACCAACCTACCTTATACAGGTTTCCCCTCTGGCCTTCCCTGATGACTCTGCCTGTCCACACTTCTCCAGTTTTTTTGAAACTGTGTGATGAACACGTGATAACACACATGCATGCAAATACACAATGCTCTTCTGATTACAGCATGTTTTCCTTAAGTATAAGGAGTGGCCTGTTCTACTTCTTAAATCTCACAGAAGATGGAACCCAAGAGCCTTGAAATAGTAAATACATGAACGCACTTATACACTTGTCGGTGGGTCAAGTAAAGCTCAAAGTGAAGCTCAACTCAACTACAGTATTTTGGGGGGGAAAAAGTCAACAATGGTATTAGCAATTGTTTGTAACCTTCTTGGTGCCAGATATTAGTCATTTGTTGTATTTTACATATAATAATTATACAGATGAGGTGGCATCATCATTATTACTTCTATCTGATAGGTTATAAAATAAAGATGGAGGAGTTACTGAAGGCTGAGAACCCTGGAATTGGGATCTACTGAGACCGTGCTTTATAAACCATTAAGGGGCTGTTGCCTAGTTTAACCATAATTCCAGAAAAATACAAAACTCAAAGTATCAAGGGCCTCGGAAACAAAGTGTGAGCCTGGTGATTCTACAGGACTCAGGGCCCCAAGCCAGGCAGAGTGACTGTCCTGAGTTGTCTTTTGCTAAACTGTTGGTTAGACAGTTCCCATCCTTCAGTTTTATTTAATCAAAGCAAAGAATTCATAAGAATCTGCATGCAGTCATTCATCAGACAGATTTAATATTTGATAACCCTGCAATTTAATTTTTTATGGCTCTAGTGAGTGGAGAGAAGAGCTCCAGGAAGGCTCCCGCCACCCCTGGGACAGAAGAGAAGCTGGCCAAGGAAGCCTGATACAGGGGCATGAGGAGGTTCTGCTCCATGCCGCATCTTCTCTAGGTGAGACATTGTGCCGGGAGACAGGGCTAGAGGTTACAGGGAGGAACCCAAGCCCCCAAAACACCCCTTCTTCAGGAAAAGAACACAGCCTCTCCTCCTATCCCCTAGCATCCACCTGGCCACAAGAATGTGCTAAAAAACACAAAGGACTCCCTGCCCTTCTGGGCCACACATGCCTTTCCAGTGTCATATCTTTCAGCCACCAAAGTTTTTCGTCCTTACACGATAAGAGTTTCCTCTGAGGCCTGAGGGGTCAACTGGGAAGAATAATTTGGAGCCATGATGCCACCATAGAAGCCTCAGCCCTTTCACTTAGTCTCCAAATTAAATTATAGTAATTTCTGTCTCTTCTACCCCAAAACACAACTCTTGAAATGTACAACCTACTCCTCTGTGCATGTGTGTGTGTCTGCCTGTCTGTCTCTCTTTTTCACTTTCCCTCCCTCTACTTTTCCATTTTCCTACTCTGTCTACCACAATACAACCAGTATCCCCCTCTCTCTTCCTCTCTCTCCCTCTATCACCTCCCTCTCTCTATCTCTTTCCTACTGTATCTACATAGTACATCTGGTATCTAAGAACCTGATCAACATCCACCCAGTTTGTCTCAGGGTTTGATGAGAGCTATAGAAGAGACCCTCGTGCCAGCAGTCAGCATGCATTTCAGCTTTAACGTCTTTTTAATCACCTGGAAACCAACCGAACAGTTTAAGAGCCATCTCTCTGCTGTAACCCCCCTTCTCCAACCTTTTCAGGAAACATCTCAGCAGCTTTCTAGCAAACTATAGAAATGCCTCAACATACCTCAACTCGTTTCTCCCCACCCCCATTCATCAGTAGCTTAACGGTGGCAGAAGCGCCCACTTTAGCAACACAGGGCTTGTAGAGGCAGGTGTGTTGTGGAGGCAGGCTTGTGGAGGAAGGTGTGTGTAAGGCGGGATCCAGGTGCTCCCATCCTCAAGAAAAAAGCGTGTCATGACTCTCCTGCCTCCACCTCCCCATCCTGTCTCTGCCTTGCACTCACCCACCAGGTCCTCTGGACTCAAAGTCCAGACAGCAACCTCTCAGCAACCTTCCAACAACCGGCACTGACAAGTCTGGCCCTCTTACTGGAGACAGACATTTAGCCATTGGGCCCTGCTGTGGAAAAGACTGGGAGTGGTGAGTGGAGAAGAGAAAGCTGTTTGCCCATTTTCCTCACTTAAAAGGCTGGTGAAATTACGAGCAAGGATTATCTGCACACTGGGACAATTCATGTTGTAAAAACAGAACTGGGATGTCAAAGAGAGCAAGCAATTTATTTGCTGTCTTGGCACCACAGTCTAAGCAATTATCATAACAGCTAAAGGACAGAATGAGACGTCGTCACCATCCTCTCATCCTGGAAACAAAAAAGGGCTTTTCTTGAATGGTATGTGATATTTTTTGAAAAATGTTTATTTATTACTTCAAATTACATCTCCATCACACTCCCCTCCCTCCACCCACCTAGATACACCCTCCTACCCTCTCCTCCTTCTCCCAGAATTCATAATTATTTTTTTAATAATTAGGCCACAATTATGAAAATTATAAGGTATAACATACATTCCCAATGTCCAGTCCATACATATTTGGCAACCAATATTAATATTCTATTATCTATCTATCTCCATGAGTTTAAAGTTCTATACCTAACCCATTTTCCATCCTAACTTGCATTACCAACCAAGTCTTTCATAATTCCTGCTTTACAATTAATGTCTGTCAGAGATACTGGGCCAAGAGGCTGAAGATAGATGCTCTAATGTGTGGATAGAAATTGGGGACTGTCCAGGCAGTCAGTTGTCTGTTATTTCTTAGTTTTGGGAGATGCTGGCCCTGCACTTCCTGTATAATCAGATATATTTATCTTTCTCAGGTCTCTGATGTGGTTGAAGACTGGATAGTTATAGCCTCACAGTTAAATTTTAAGTTGTTTAGGAATTAAAAGGATGTGCTAGGTCTAAGAAGATGGTTTTGGTTTTTTAAATTTATTTTTTATTTCTTCAAGTTACATCTCAAACGCAATCCCCTCCCTACTCCCCCCTCCACTCCCACCCTCCTACCCTCTTCCCCCTCAACCCCCCATCCCCTTCCTTTTTTTAAGTTTAATGTATATCTTTATCTCCCCCTTTCAGTCCAACAAATGGCTCTTTCTCTTATAACAATAAATACAATACAAACAACAGAAATAAATAGGCCACAATTATGAGAGTTATAAGGCTTAGCATACATTCCCAATGTCCAGTCCATACATATTTGGCACCTGACTTTAACATTCTACTATCCAACCATCTCCATGAGTTTAAAGTTCTATATACAACTCAGCTTTCATCCTAACTTGCATCACAATTTTAAAAACATCTCTAAGAAGATGTTTTTAAGTTTGTATGTGACATTTTAATAAGGGACTAACATGGGACTACTGAGGAAGTACACTTTAGGCCAGGATCTGGCCTAAGATGACCAGGGGCCAGAGGGTACAGATGTGCCACAGGAGGGAACACTGTGATACACAGGACAGAGAAGCTCTCAGGGCCCCAGCCTGCAGGTCCAGCCTGCTGGGACTTCTTTTCCTCTTGGCTCACTTACTGTTTGGACTAAGAAGGCATATCTTCTAGAGAAAACATGGCAGAAACCACCTCATAAATGACTCAATATTTTCTCATTTGATTGGTATTTTTAAAAGTATAGGGAGTTTTAATGATGCCATCCTATCTGATCCAGTTCAATGGGTGGTGGCACTTCTATTTTCTAGGCAAGGAGACCTGGAAGGTCACAGAAGTCAACAAGGGAAAACAGGGAATGTAGACATTTCTGGATGTTCTTACAAAAGGCAGCCTGTTATAGTGCAGGAATAATAAAAACCAACCAAGCCCCTGCCACTTCCCCTGTGCCCTGCCTGACACTAAGGACTTCTTACCAGTTAGCTCCTGTTCTGAACCTTACATACAAGTTAGTAGAGAGATGTAGTTACCATTTGGCAGATGGGGAAACCAGTGTTCAAGGACTCACTCCAGGCCACAGCAGTAGCAGGAGGCAGAGCCCACATTAACCCTGCTCCTCCTCAGTACCTACTAGCATGGTTTTCCATCTATGGTGCCCATTATAATCACCTGGAAGGATGGCTGACTGGACAAAGTATTCTAGCCACATCCTCAGAGTCTCTGGAAGGCTGATATGGGGACCTGAGACTCTACATGGACAATGAATTCGATGGTTGTGACACTAGTGCAGGACCTCCCACTTGGAGAACTTCTGCCCTCTCTACCTGTCCCTGTCACTCAACAGTCAGTATGAAAATAAAAGCAGGGAGGTATGGAAACAAGCTGCACAGAGCATGACTGCAGGTAGTTCCCTCTCTGGCACATGAGACACTCCCTTAAACAGCATCCACGCATGACATTTGAGCACCAGAGGCTGTAAGCACCAGCCTAGGGATGTGCTGAATCAATCCAGACTAAAACTTATTTCCAGAAGGGAGTGTGATGTCCATCCTCTTCAGCTGGGCCATCTAATTATCCTCACAACATGATTTTGGAAAGACAAGAAGCATTTAATAATGAGTATCGCACGTGTCTACATCTGCCCATCATGCGCCACACTGTGCCAAAGCACATACAACAATCAATGCACACAGAAATACTCATTTAAAAGGATGATGGGAACTATAAATTGATAGTCCAATCTTTCCTTTCTATAGTCCGAAAGATAGCCCTGTGCATCCCGTTTTGGAGAATGCTAGTCTAGAATCCAGGGCTGCCATGTCTAAGACACGGCCGTGACAGCCTGTGAACTGCCACTTGCCCCTAGGGACCAACATCTCTGGCTTGTAGGATTCAGAAAGAGCAATTTCTTCCTTGTTAGTTAAGCCTCTGGAGGAAAGTTGATGCCAATCTAAGGCTCACTCGGGATTGAAAGGTCTCTCAGGATGCCAGACACTGGATGCTAACCCTTGGCGGCTCCAGGCCAGCTGGTAACTTCAAGTGTGGACCATGTACCTGGCAAGGTTTGAGTGACTGTTTATCAGCCCCACCCCAATCTTGACCTCTGCTTTGAGATCCAATCCAGGGATTGCATTTAGAAATTCTGAGCCAACTTTTCCTTATCATGGGATCATTTCTCCAAAGAGGATGAGAACCATAAAGGAGTCCTGACAGATAGCAGCTGCCTCCAAAACCCATCAGTCACCTAAAGGCAGACAACAGGAGATGGATCCCTCTGGCTTCCAGAAGGCATGGAGGAGGAACACTGAGTCAGGGATTGAAGAGTAGTCCCTGGGATCTCCTCCAGTAATAATGGATGACGTTCAGATAGCACCATGTGCCTCAGGACACTGACATCCTCAGATTCCAAATGAGGTAGTGACCATCTGGCTTTGGTTACTCAGGATTAAGGGGTCTCCCGGTATCCCAGACTTTGGATGATAAAACCTTGGCAGCTCAGAGCCAACTGGAACAATTGGAATGCTAAGTGTGGACCATGTGCCTGACAAGGCCGAGGTAATGGAGTGTTTATCAACCCCACTCTGACCCTGGCCCTCTTCTGTAAGGTGTTCAAAGATGGTTGAAGGGTGGCTGGGGCCAAATACTGCTCTCAAGGGTGATATAATCCTACCAAGATAGAACTGATATAACAATAAAAGTAACCCATTTATGACATCAAATGTCAACATCAGATAAAATCAGATGCTGGAAAGAAGACATAAGGCAGGTTGAATGGGCCAGGATGGATGGTCTAAAGGAAGCTGGGATGCAGGAGGCAGAGCAAGCAGAAATGGACCACAATATTTTTCTACCTCACCTGCAACTCTCTCCACCTCTGGCCTCCACTAATGGCAGCAGAATGGAACCTTCTATCAGAATCCAACCTCTTGCTGCCATTCTCAAATTCCACAGCCTCAGTATTCTTGTCTTTAAAATAGGACCAAGTCCACCTGACTTGAAAGGTTTTCTAGAGACCAAAGGAAGCACTCTGTGCAAACACTGTGGCCCTGTGTCTTAGAAATCGTGTTCCATAAAGCTTTGTTGTTCTTAGCCTCTCTTGTCCTCATCTATCTGTTCCCAGACTGGAGTGTTTTAAAAGGACAGTGCTCTTCACCGAGCAGTTTCACGCCAGTGAACTATTAAAATCAGTACAGCAGGTCGGGGCCTACTCCTGCCTGTAACTCCCAATGCCGGATAATCAAGCATGTGAGGAGAGGGTGAGGGAATGTCATCCTTCACCCCATACAAAGTCTGAGAGCTTCTCCCAACTCTGTTCAGACAAAAATGCCTTCAGCTTCCAGCTAGAACTCAGTGCCCCACTCAAGTCATAGTGGGGCTCTCCTTGCTCCCCAGTACCCGAGTTCTAAAGACAGAAATCTACTTCAGGAACTGTCCCTTCAGACCATGACAACCCCCTAGATAAACATTAGCTCAGGATGACTTAAGATTCTTGGAAAAGAGCCTTCTGAGAGTGAAGACACATGTCTCAAGGAGCCCTGTATATAAAATGTCACCCCAAACATCAGGTAGCATGTTGATGATAGGATCAGGGAGGGCCTCCTTCTTGCAGGGCAGTGCTAGAATTAGACAAATGTACTAGAATTCAGGGTTCAAATCCCACCATTTAGTGTTCATGTCAGTCTCATGGTCAACTGGAGAGACAAAGGTGGGGATAGCTCTGGGGGGATCTCACTATCCAGCAAAGGACCTGCTTGACTGCCTCCTTCCCAAACGTATGTCTTGTGTTGCATCTTTAACACAAAGCCTAGTAAAAGCAATTAGATCAGGTGAGAATGGGGGAGGGGTGTTTTCTGGGGGGTTTTGGTTTTTAGTTGTTTGAAGTAGGCTCTCATGTAGCCCAGGCTGGCCTCAAATCACATAGTCAAGGCTAGCCTTGAATATCTGATCCCCTGCATTTACTTCCTCAGTGCCGACATTACAAGTGTGAGCCACTAGGCTCTGCAGTCATCTTTAATGCACCGTTTCCTCACTGATGAGGTCACTGTTGTCAATTTGGCATCACAACTTGGTACCTGTGAAGAGTTTTTTAATCTGCCAATTAATGGGTATTTTAACAATAGCAAACCTGAAATATTAGACGTTTGGAAAAAAAGCAATAACTTAAGCCAATCATTCTCAAAATGTGGCCGTGGAGCAGTAGCAGTATATGCAAAGTAGATAGAAATTCTCAGATCAGTGCTTCTGGGAATCCTGAGGCCAGGGTGGCTCTGTGTGTGTTTGAGCATGGCCTTCCAACAGTGTAGGTGCCCACTCAGACTTGAGAGCCAGTAATAGTGTCTTGTATTGTCAGGCACTTTCTTTCAACTTCTGCAGGCACTCCCTCAGCATACACTTTTGAATATCTACTCCACAATGGTCAATGACAGCTATACACTGGACATCAGATGGACACTCATAAGATGGTAGGTAGCGTGAGGAGTCCTCCCAGCAGCCATCGGTGTGTTTCCAAATGTTGAGAAGCATTCAGTCCAAAACCCCTTTTAAAGCAACTCTGAGCCAACAGGAAGAAATGCTACCAGACTGGGACTTTGAACAGCTAGTTATTCTCCAGGAGCAGGTACAGATGTGAGCTCTCTAGCGGGAAGCATCCTGCTGCCTGAACTTTAATGTGTGCAGGAGAGGGAGCTGCATAGAAACTGCCAGGACCTTACTGCCTACCTTAGAACCTATTTTGGGGGCTGAGGAAGCAAGGCATGCAGAGGACCAAGCAGGAAAAGCAGTGATCCTACTGGCCAGAGGGAGCTGTCTTGATCTCGGAGGGAGCACAACCCTACATTGTCCTCTCCTTCTGAGCTATGTGCTGCTGTGGAGCTCTGTCCCCTGTAGCAAGTTCCAACCTCAAGGGCCACACGGGGACAGCAGCCAGACCCAGAAGGTGCTGTAACCAGGTGTCTCTCAGGCTCCGTGGCCTGGAAGCCAGCAAGAGAGGATGCTCTATTTCTAGTTCAGCAATGGAGTTGCCATGGCTGCTGCCTGCTCTAGCCTTCCAAGGACACAGGTCACTTGCTGACACTTCAATTGAACTACTCCCCAGTTATAAAAAGGTACTACTCACCACGCTCTCAACTTACAGACCATCTTGCCCACTGTAGATGGCCAACTTCCCCTCCAGCAACCTGCCAACCCAGAGCCAGGGTGCTCTCACCTCTCAACACCACCATCCATCACTTCAACAACACCAACAATAAAAGAAAGAAGAAGAAGACATCTTATTTATGTGAAACCCAATCTACATTTTATTAGCAAGCCAAGAACAAAAAGACCTGGACTTCTCAAAGCAGAACTCAGGAAAGCACAAGAGAAAAGGCCTGGACAGTCACCTAGAGTAAGACGTCATGGATATAATGAAGTTGATTTTTTCCTCCACAATTGGACAAAGGCTTCTAGAAACACAACAAAAAGTCCTGATCTCAGGTATTCAGATTTAACTTTGCATCTTGGCCGTGACTCAGGAACGTTCTTCAAGGCAAGACATTCTCTTCCCTTGGGTAGGGGGTCTACCCCACCACTGCTGCCATTTGGTTCAGGCAGTCCTTTAGGGTGGGAGCTGTCTCAACTCAACATGATGGGACAGTGAACAGCATCCCTGGTTTCTCACCCATTAGATGCCAGGAACACTCCACTCTACTGTACCAAATATGTCATATGACCTTTACTCCTGCTTAAGAATCCTTGTATGGAGTGGCTATATATCCTGATGTATGCAAACAGATTTCTGGGAAAGATATCTCTTAACTATAGAATTCTCACAATGGTCCCAATGTAGAAGGTGAGTTACCAAAGTCTGATTACATGACAACTGTACAAAGTGCACATCTACCTAATTCACCCCCTCCTCATCCAGCATTCCAAAACTGGCCAGCTAGTGTCTAGTAAATAGCCCCAAGATTTCGAGGGCCTCGCCACAGCAAATGCTTGACAACACTCAATGAAATTGCCAACACCCTGATGAAAGGCAACGATGATGCTTTCAAACCCAGCCTATTAAGGGCATATTTTCCACACCAAGAACCCCACTTGTCACAAGTATGCTACATACAGATATCCTGTACATGTGACAGAGTCTTGGCTCAGTAAAGCCATCATAAGGTAAAAATAATGTATTAGGAATGGCATGTAATATATATGAACTACCAAGCAGTGGGTCTCATCCTAGCCAGACTTCAGCCTCTCACACACTCACATTCACTCACACTCAGGCAGAATCATCAATAACATGAGGCCAGTTTTGTAGTCCCTGATGGCTATCTCACATGATCCAGGGAACACTCTACTAGAAACTAAGCACAGAGTGGGCACACACAATTAATACAGCTAAAAGCATGTGGGGCCTGAAGAGTGTTGGAAGCCCTGGGTTAAAATCAGTTGCTAGACATGGAGCAAATAAAAATAAAGATGATGGAGCACCCAAGGGCCACACTAAGAGCTACAGCTCCTGGCTACTGCCCGGCATCATGGGGCAGATTGATGTCACATATCACTCAATGGGAAAAAGGTAAAAATTCTGAAGTACAGTAACTGCAGAATGGAGATCATTTTCTCAACATCCTAAGCTAAGTTTCCAAACAACACAGCCACTTGTAAACATTCCTTGAAACTCTTTGTAACTCCAACGCCTATTACAGAGCCAAGGCCACAGCAGGCCTCTATGTGTTGAACATGCTACCTGCATTAAGTATTCCCCATGAAGACCCACCTCTCTGGGCATAAGTGATGATTACAGAGAAACTGGCTGCCACCCTCAAGTGACCTCAGCCCTGTACCCCAAATTCTCAGCAACACTGCTCCTCAGCTTTGTGGGCTTGCTTATAAGATTCCACATTCCCTAGGGTGTTATTAGCAAGTGAAGAGTTGGGGATTTGAGTGACCTGGTTTCCTGGTGACCCAAAGGACTGGCCTGGGAGACCCCCCTGAAGAATTCCTGGAGCTCCTCTCTGAAAACTCAAGTGTTCACACCTTCAGTTACTAGGTCACCTTGAGTGGGGCTGCCACACTGTTTTGTGGCCCAGTTTCCCCCTTGGATAGCACAGTGAGTGAGATCTCCCCCCGACGGTGTGCTATTATTACCTGGCACACCAAGGAATGAGGCCAGCCACAATAAGGCCACCCCGCCCTCCAAGATTCTTCAAAACTCTGCTCCTTGAGGCAGGACAACAAGGCCATGCAGGGGAGCAGCTCTGACCTGCCAAGAGCCACAGGATAGAAGACAGTGACCCAAAAGACACCATTCCAGGACACAGAACAGTGACAAGAGGGACCACAAGACAAAAGAGTAATGAGCAGGCCTCACCCTGGAAAAGATGGGCTTAAAAGCGTTACATACACATACTACTACCATCCCCACCAGTAGGGAGTGTAATTTTAGTAGCCACTCGCCCCAGCAAAGCACTTCGCAAGCAGTTATTTTGAGAAATGCTATTAGCCACCAGGTTATTTTTAAGGCCCCTAGTGTGACAGGCATTTATGACACAAACAGCAGCTGGAAGGCAGTAAACCCATAGCTCTGGATGCATCTAGGGGCCAAGGGGTTAGTACCTCAGAACAATCTCAAGCCCCATTTAGATGGAAGGAAGAAGCAGCCATCTCATCTGGCTCAACACCTCTGCCATTCCGGTGGCTCCCGCCCTGCTCTCCAGCAAAGGGCTGCCAAAATGTAGGAGTAAGAAGCCATTCTGACCCATGGTGGTCACACTGCTAATGACAACCTTCATAGGTCAAAATCCACACAGCTCGTAACGATTCCTTGTGGCCTTGCCCCAGCTCTATGTCCTCGGGCTGTGCTCCTGAAACCCCAGCCGTCAACTCTCTGTTTTCCCTCACATAAGGGACCTCTCACATAGAATGCCCACCTCTCAGAACCCAGCTCCCACTGAGCTCCACACCCTGACCACCTTTCACAAAACATCTGTTACATTTACCTGTTGACCAATGTTGTGGTATTCCATCATGCAGTGGGGTGACTACAGAGAGCAGCAATGGATTGTCTATTCCAAATATCTAAAATGTGGGATATTGAACACCTCTCAATAAGGGAGGGACCAATGTTTAAGGTGATAGATATGCTAATTACCCCCATCTTTATGTGTATTGAAACATCACATTGCACCTTTAAGTATGAAGAATTATCATATACAATAAAAATAAAATTTCCACTTATTAGTGTATTATCTGAGAGCTTTTAGTTTTGATCAGCTCTGTATAGCTACTTCTATGGAAACTGCTGTTGGATACTGAGTGCTTAACGTGGGTCAGGCATCATTCAAAACCCTTTACAAGACTTGACGAATTCTTCTAAGGATCCCAGTCACTACTTACCACCTCTCCCTATTTGTAAAGATGAGGGAACTGGGCCTGGGGAAGCTATGTGGAACTTCCTTGCAGGTTGGTCTCTATGTAAAACCAAGTAGCAAGGCCACTAAAGTCACAAATTCAGAGGAGGAGGGCCTTGGTTAAACCCCAGTTCCCCACATAGAATCTCAGGTAAGCTGCTCACAGGCAATTTGTGCCTCCATCTTTTTCTGGGCTCCCACATAGAGTAAATGAGCAAACCCTGACAAAACCCCTTTGCAGGTGCTTGGCACACAGCAGTGGAGGTGAGGCACCAGCCTGTTTAGAGTAAGATTAATTGGTCACCTGCAATGCACCAGGAACAAGTCTAAAGCAGCCCACATGCATTATCTTATTTGATGCTCCAAAGACCTTGTAAAAGTTTACAGAGCAATCAAGCTTAGAAAAGCAAAATCACTCACCTAAGGTCAATGCTAGAAGGGAGAAATTTGAACCAAGCAGTCGGGGCACAAGTCTGAGTTTATTAACCCAAATTATCTGCTGCTTGTCTTTGCAAACTCATCATGTCTTTAGATTCCCCACTGCTCCTGTCACTGAGCTGAGCCCTTAAAACACACTTAACAACTGGAGGCTCTGACAAGGCTGGCTGACTACATAACCTGCCTGTGGGCTAATGACCTCCAGCCCCTTCCACCATTGACCCATCATCCCTGTCTATCCTACCTAGAAGCAGATCCAATGCTTAAAATGCAGACACAATGTGGTAGGAACACTTAGAAAGGTCTCACTAGGATTCAGGATGACAACAAACTACCCAGAGAGATTCAAAGCCCCAAGGTCAGGAATCTGGTCCCAGCCAGTCAAGGTAGGCACTATGGCATTCTGGAGAAGTCCAACCTAGTAAGGATCGAACGTGATCTGGAGGCAGGATGATGGGAGAAGGCAAGTCCAAGTGAGCCATGTGTGTGAGTGAGTTTTGTGTGTAGTTCAATTTTAGGCGTTGGGCAGATTTATAAAGCTCAATGCCCTCCTACAGTTGCCTACAAAAAGCCAGAAGTTTCACACCATACCAATCAATCAACATAGGTGTGCCGGGAGGAGAGTTTGCTCAACCCAGAGCAGGGAGCCCAGGAGCTGAGGGAAGAGAGTCATTCCTGGCCCAATGGTTTATGATCTTGGCCAAGGAAAAGACCAGCGACTCTGAGGACATTCATTGCAGGCACCAGTAAATTCTGATGTAATTAGATGCCAATTAATTTACCATTGTCCTGTGTACCTACTATGTGCCTGGTGGGGGTGTTGAGGGGCTTAATCCAAGTATGGAGTATGTATCCCAGTATGGTGTATCCCAGAGACTGGGATACCTTCCTTAGGTAATGCCAGCAAAAGACCTGATATAGGCCTGCTGCAGAGAGTGAGGAAGATAGTCCCAAGCAAATTCCCCTCTCCTTAAGCACAGAGAGTCCTGGCCATCCAGGGGTGTAGAAGTCAACTAGAGCAGCTAACATTCTAAGACTGATAACCACAGGCTGGGGAGAAGGCTCAGTGGGCAGAGTGTATGCCATGCTAGTTTGAAGACATCTATGTAAATGCCACACAGGAGTGGCAGCCTATAATCCCAGTCCTCCAAAACCAGAGACAAGGAATCCCTGCAGCATGTTGGCTCACTAGACTAGCTGAATCAGTCACCTATGGGTTCAGCCAGAGACTGCAGATCAGCAAATAAAGTGGACGGCAAATGAGGAAAACAACTAACTGGGTCAACCTCTACCCTCCAGACTGACGCACACATGCAGCAAGCATACCTAAATATAGGTACACCCACATACATATTCTCATGTACACCCATGCATATATTCACACACATATGTGCATGCATACACACGCGCACACACATGCACTCTCTCACACACTCGTGAACACACACATACACGTGAATGCACTCACACACACTCACATGCACTCATACAATACACACACACACACACACAGACACACACACACACACACACACACACACGGAAAAAAGGTTTGATACCACCAGAGTGGCAGGTGGTATCAAAGTAATGAAGCCATGGCAGAGCATTTACAGTGCTAAAGAGACTTGTCACATCACACTTGATTTTGAAAGGCACCCTCTGTTCAGTCTTGGTGTCTCCTTAATGACAGTCACAGACTTCATGACCCAGGACCCTCTCCAGCCTCAAGCTGGACAGGATAGATGCTTGGCAGTTGCTGAGGAAGGCTATGCAGAAGGATGGCTCAGCTGCTCAGCTGGACTTGACACACACCCCTGTCTTGGGCAGCCTCACCTCCATATCCCCAGGACCCCGACTAGGGGAGTTGGAGAGGAGCTGGGCAGAGAGACACACAGAAAGGAATGTCTGCAGTCTTTGGCACAGCCCATGAATTGTGCTCTTGGACCATGGGAGCTGCCCAGAGTCTTGGTGGCTCAGAGAGCACTTTCCCACATAGCTAAGTAGCCTTGTCATTTCTGCATAGTTCAGGGGCTGGATAACATGGATCTTCTAACATCAATAGAAGTGGTTTTCGAGGGAGAAGGAAAAAGGGACCTTGGAAGCTTGGTGTTCATTAATAAAGGCTCTGTCACTGAGTACACACACAAAGTAGCCTAAATCACAGACACACTGTCTCTTATTTCTGATGCTCCATGACCCAAGATTAAGGTGTCCTGTTCTGCAGAACTTAATGGGTGCCCAAGGTCAGGACATGGCACTTTTATTTATTTATTTATTTGTTTGTTTGTTTGTTTGTTTGTTTGTGACTTTCTCTTTGTGACCTGGACCAATAAGCCTATTAGCCAGCAAGTATCCATAACCTCTCAGTCTCTGCCTTCTAGAAAGATCTATGAAGATGAGAGAGCTAAGACTCCATGTATCTACATCTAGAATGTTCCTCTGAGAAACCTACAGGGAAAGCAGTTGTCCAATGAAATCAGCTAGCCTTAAATACCCATAAGAAGCTTGGAAACTGTTCCATCCATATGCCCTAAACTTAAAAGAAAAGCCACGATGTTTGAAGAAAGAAGATGAAGACTGAAGACCACCTTGGTCATCCTCACTGGCTAAGAAAGAACAGAGCTGCCTAGATCAGTAAGGACTGCCCAAGGAAGTGAGCCAGGCTCAGGGAGAAAAGTTGCCAGGACAGGATTTTCATGTCCTTGTGGATTTGTGGGTCTACATAAGTGTGCATGTGTGCATGTGTGTGTATGTGTATATGTATGTTATATATGTGTGTTTGTATTTATATATGTGTGGCTGGATGTATCTGTGCATATCTACATATGTGTGTCTGTGTGTGTGTCTTTTTCTGTCTCTGTCTCTCTCTTTCTTTGTGTGTGTGTGTGTGTGTGTGTGTGTGTGTGTGTGTGTGTGTGTGTATAGCAACACTGGGAAGTTCCATGAATCACATGGCTAGTATATCAGAAGAACACTGGCTGGGGACAGGGGGCCTGTCCCTGACACAGCAGGTGGCAGCTCCAGGAAGGAGGACAAGTTTGAGCACAGTTTGTACCTGGCATGGTGGCCAAGTCAAACAGCAAGCCAGATGAAAACAGTTGGCACCCAGTACAGTGGCTTTACCAAGTCAGAAAAGTGTTGTGGGGTTGATCTCCCACTGGAACTACAGATGGCTCTGGCTCTCTGGGATAGACTCCCAGGTGACTGAACCATGTGAAATGCCCTTCCTTAGCCAGTGTCCTGGTGGCAGAACCACACAGCTTTCTCCTGCAATAAGGTGAACATCAAAGATGACTAGGAGAGTCTGCCCTCCCTGCTTGTGAGCAAACACTGACACCATTCATGATGAACACCACAGAACGCACCCATCAATCCTGTAAAGGCATTTGTAAACATCCAAGCAGAGACAACAGAACTCAAAGGAAGGATAGGAACAAAACGGCCATTCAGTTGGCTCCAGTGGTCCACCCTGCAATCTCAGCAGGACTAAGGAATTGGAGCTTATCTTTAACTACACAGTGAGCTCCAGGCCAGCCTGAGCTACAGAGTAGTTCTCAAAAAGCAAATGGGAGGGAGAGATGGCTCAGTGATAAAGAGCTCTTGCTGCTCTCATAGAGGACCTGAGTTCAACTCCCAGCACCCATACTTGGCAGCTCAAAACCAAATGTAACTCCAACTCCAAGGGGATCTGATGCCCTCTTCTGACTTCCAAAGGCACACATACACAAGTATACATGCACAAACGTGTGGGCGCACATCCACACACACACCCATATACATGCACACATGTACACATAAGTAAAAATAAATCTAAAAAACAAAACAAAACAAGCAAACAAAGAGAAAAACAAAAAGATGTCTTCAGGAAAACCTCTTATGGCCATGACCAAGAGCACAGGCTCTGCCACACAGTGAGGTGGACTCAAATCCAGGCCTACTTCAGGGTGCTTGGATGAAGCAGATATCTGGGTTTCTCCCCACACATTCCCCCAGTCCACACAGCGAGCACAACCAAAGCACATGGCTCTCAGCCTCACTCTGCTAACTCAAGAATGAACACACAGCAGATAAGGTAGGCGCTCAGCTCAGGGCTCAGCACACGAGCAGTGAAAGCCAGGAGCACTTGCTCCTGAAACCTGATGTGCAAGCTCTCCCAGGAAGAAGGGAAAGAATACCGAGAAAGGCGGGGCACTGAAAAGGCTGGGCACCAGATCTTACAAAAAGGGCCCAGGCAGCCAGACCATTATGAACAGAACTGGAAAAATAAATAAATAAGGAAATAGAGAGCCACTTTCCAGAGCAGAGGATAGGCCTGGCTGGAAAGGTCAAGGGACACCCATACTACTGTGTGTGATGCCACGGTGGAATTCCACAGCACCCAAGCAGAAGACGCCTGTTGACCTTTAAAACGAAAAAAAAAAATCAGCTAGTGTCTGACTTATCACAAAACACAATGGTGGGGCCATACACTGTCATTAATCTTAGAAGAAACAAAATGCAGAGGCTGAGGGTATGACTCAGTGGCAGAGAGTTGCTTAGCCTAGACGGGGTCCTAGGTCCCATCTCTGACAGTTCCACAAAAGCAAAGGAGGGAAAAATGTGATGAATCAGAGCAATTGTTCCAGAATATTCCTATAGGTGGTGAGTGTTTCACATGCATGATTAAGACATTGATCAAAACAAAGAATTCACTAAGAGAAGATGTCCATGAGAATAATCCTCTAGAAATGAGCCCTAAGGCCCACTAAGTTTAAATAACTCTCAGGACTGACATCACAAATAAAAGGGAACATGAAAGCTAAGACTTAAGAGAAGATAAGAACGTAAAAATAAGAAACATAATCCAAGTTTAAAATATTAGCCTATGCAGTAAAGCACAACCCTGACTGTAACGTTCTTGGGGGTGGAGTACAGAAAAAAGACAATGACTACAAGAGATGGTATGTCACCTGTATCATAGCCCCCAGCATAATAAGACCAAGCAGTGCCTCTCATACCTAAAGAGCAAGACAGGTACAGCCAATATTGCCATTTGCTAGAGAAAAGTCTAAGGTGAAATTTTAAAATGTCCCATGATAGAGTGACAACAGAGACTGCAAAGAAGCATTTAAAAGAGAAGGGGATAAAAACATATTAGCTGCAAGAATAAAAATAAATGACATATTTTATGTATTATAAAACAGATGGAATAATATATGCCAAGTTAATGCATAAAATTATGTGTTCTGTGTAATAAATGTGTCCGGCACAGAGTGATAAAATAAGGTTAAAAGTAAGAGAATAGCCTAAATATGTTGGGCAAAACTAAGTTCCAGGCTGGGGGCACTAGAGTCAAAGCAAGTAAAATTCAGGGCAAAGGATATTAAATATGACAATGTGGAAGCCAGGTATGGAAACGCACACCTGTCATTATAGCCTGTGGGAACCTGGAGCAAAAAGATCAAGAGTTTGAGGCCAGCCTGGTCAGACAGAATGATTGCCTCAAAAACATAAGTGATAAGTAATCCCCCAAATGCATATAAGGAGCCAGGCATGGCGACATGCATTGTAATTCCAGCACTGGGCAAATATGACTAGAGCTCACTGCCCAGCCAGTCGGGCTTACTTGGTATTCTCTGACTCATAAAAGACCTTTCCTCAAAAACAAGCTGGGGACAGTACCTTAGTAACTATGCCCAAGATAGACTTCTGTCCTTCACACAGACATATAGGTACCCACATGAATGCACACATATTATATATGTCTGTGTATAAACACACACACACACAGAGAGAGAGAGAGAGAGAGAGAGAGAGAGAGAGAGAGAGAGAGAGGTCCAATGAATAGATAGCATAAGAGAATGCAGGATGTTTTGTATCATATTGATAGAGTGTAATCCAAAATGAACATCTGAAAGCCCAAGACCTTTATACAGGAAGGATGTGGATGACAAAAAGATGAAAAAGTGCAAATGACAGAAGTACAGTGTCAAGAGGAAAAGTTCTCCACCTATAGCAGTTTTTCCTAAATTAAGTCCTCAAGCTAGACACAGCTGTGAATGGCTGAGAAGGATGTCATTCATGGGAAACTCAATTGACCAGTGGGCTGGAGAGAACAGGCAGAGATGCCAAGCTCCTAGAGTGTCCTGCAGATGTAGAAATCAGGACAGGAAGCTAAAAAGGGATAGTAAGGAAGAGGTGGACCTCAGTCCTGGCACCACCATCACATAGAAAAATAACCCACACTCCACCAGAACCAGCACCCCAGATAGTTCTGGTTCAGGCTTAAGGCTGACAACCATCTCCAGCGGTGAATTCCAAGGTTCCAGGAGGGCCAGAGCCAAATCATGTCCAATTTCACCAGCTCCAGGTGACTTCAATCAACTTGCTCAGCCTTGCAGGGTCTCAGATTCATCAATCCTAAACAGGGGCAAACACTAGCGCCTTCCTCTTGCATGGGTACGGTTCATTTGACCACAGCCTGCAGTAGGAGTGATCACGTACACCTCGCTCTGATTTTCAAGTGCAAGGTAGAACCATTTGAATACCACTGTTCATCTCCACCTGCAGCTCAGTGAAACCCTCTTCTGCACCTAATCCCCTGTGCCCGTGCCCCAGGAGGATGTCACACGCACACACACATACTCACACACGTGCACACACACTGACAGCAGACTGCTGCCATGCCAGAGCTGGGTTCTTGCCTGCTGCATTAGGCAGTGCTGTGTTCCCCCTCCCTGGGGCTCTCCAGCTGGAGCCTGAATCTGGTGACTCATTCGTGGAACCTGTCATCTTTGCCTCTTTCCTCTCCCACACGGCCTCCATCCCTGCCTCCCCACCCAGGTCCTCCCCACTTCTAGCACACTGGATCTGCAGTGTCTTACCCTGCCCAAGGCTGATCTCTTCAGAGGACAGGGAGCTGGCACCCTGTGTTCTCTCGGGAGGCTACTTGTGTTGCCTTATGTGGTAGGTAAGGGACCAGCCCTGACAGGGAAATGAATTTGGAGGGGGTAGAGGTGGCACACCCTCCCGGGGCACAGACACAGAGGAGTGGGTACAGAAGGGGGTTTGCTGAGATGGGAAGGGCAGAAGAGCAGTTACATCCAAAGCTCTTCTCTGCCCTGAAAGCAGAAATCAGAAGGAGCCGTCCGTGAGCATCTCACTTTAACACTCTGGCTGAAAGAGCCATAAACATGAGCTGCTGCCCACACAGGAAGGAAGGGATCAGGGCAGACTGAAGCTGAGACCTAACAGCAGACTCTCTGAACCTGTAAGGAGACTGAGGTCAGGTGTGTCCTCCTTAAATCAAAATGACCTGTGGGGCAGGAGGGGACTCGCGGTTCATAAAAATGCAATTCATTTCTGACCTGTGTCATGGATTTCTCTGCTGCCAACTATGCGTCACCATCCTTAGATCACACACATAAGCTACAAGTGCACAGCGATCACCAGGATGATCGCTCCTGCTAGAAGATATCCAAGCAGCCCTGAAGTCACAGAGCCTAACGAGCCACCTGTGAGGTCTAAACCCCACAGACAGTTCCAAAGCAAGCTTCCAACTACTGCCTCTCATGTCCCCATTAAAATCTAGCAGTAAGGCACCTGGAAGAAGAGAAAATCATGAGGCGTGTTCCCCACACACTCCCACTCGTCATCTGACAGCAGAAGTGCCTCTTCTCTGTGGCATTATTTTTCCACAGGGAATCTACCTCGGCAACCCTTCATTCATGGGTACTTATGCTGAGGATGATGGGGAGACTGAGCCCCAACCTCAAGCCACCTACCTCTGTCCTCCTTCCTCTCCTAAAATGCCTGTCCCTACCCTTGGCTGCCCATCTGATCCATGTGCCTAGTTCCTTCCTTCAGGAAGATCTCCATGCAAACTTCCTCCTCCCTTGTCCATCCTCATCCCAGATTCTCTGGAGGACTGAGACCTCAGGTTTACCCATAGACCATCTGACTTGATGATCCTTATATTTTTAGCTGTGTCTGCTCTGTAAGAAGACATTGAGCACCCATGGGTTGTATCTCTAGCACCCTGTGGACACTCAGAGAAGGACTGGAAATCCCAAACTGTATTCAAATGTGACCTCAGCTGCTTACCCTCTCTTTGTCATTGGGCATGCCATGTGGTATCATCACCAGTCCTCAGTTTCCCCTGCTGGAGAATAGCAATGATAATGACCACCGTCTTCCTAGACCACTGAGAATTACATGAGAACACATGCACAAGAGCTCCAAGCATCTCCAACACAGTGTGAACTGACTGCACCTGGTGTCATTGGCCTATAATCCAACCACTGGGCATGCTGGTGCAATCTCTAACCCCAGTCTTAATGAGAGACCCTGTCAAAATGAAAATAAATAAATAAATATTTGTTTTCAGAGTTTAAAACAGTGGTAGAATGTTTACATACTGGCACCCTGGGCTCAGTCTCCAGGGGTTCAAAATACTATGTAAATTAGATGGCACCTGGTAGAAATGGTGAGATTGGTAATGATGGTTAAAAGACCATTAGCACACAACATTGACGTTTCCATTCAATTTTCCAAGGTTTCCTGGCAATGCTATTAAAGTGGAAGACAAGGAGCCTCTTTGGTTAAACTACTGGCACTGTATCAATCTAAACCCTCTTAGGCCACATGAGGAAGGCAAGGGTTAATAACAGACTTTTGATTTTTGAAACATAATAAAATTTATCTTCTAAACAAAATCTACCCTGAACTGAGTCTTTGTTTTTCCAAGAACGGTCTTATATATCCTGACACTCACTATGTATCCCATGATTGGCCTTGAATGCCTGATCCTCAGTCCTTTACCTCTAAGTGCTGGGATTACAGGCATGGACCGCCACATCCAGTTTATGCAATACTAAGAACTGAACCCAGGGCTTAACGCACACTAAACAAGCACTGCACTAACCGAGCTGTATCCCCGGCATGAGTCAGGTCTTTAGAACAGTCATGTTAACCTCTCCCTTCTTGGACAAGATTTGGGATGTATGATCATTTCATCACTTGTATACAAAACCTTTCTGGGTAGGGTTTGTCTATCTACTCAGCGGAGGTATTCCATGAGGCCAAAACTTTAGTTATAGGTTCAGAAAGGATCCAGAAAAGTCCAGTAACTCCATTTTAAGTTAAAGGGGTTGTTGATGCACAATGTCTTAGCAAATGTATTTCCTAAAGGTTCTGAGTAGACCCGCTTGTGTCAGTTACCTGGGAATATTGTTGAATCTACTTCCAGTGGCCCAACCTATATGTTGCATACCCAGTACCTACAATTTGCTAGGTCATGTTTATTCATGTCATTGTTTTTTTAATAATTTATTTTTTATTTCTTCAAGTTACATCTCAATCACAATCCCCTCCCTACTCCCCTCTCCAGTCCCACCCTTCCACCCTCCTCCCCCTTAACCCCCCATCCTCTTTCCTTTTTGTCTTTTTTTTTCAGTTTAAGGTATTTCTTTTTACCCCCAACAGCTCTCCCTTTCAGTCCAAAAAATGGTTCTTTCTCTTATAACTATAAATACAATACAAAACAACAGAAATAAATAGGCCACAATTATGAGAGTTATATGGCTTAGCATACATTCCCAATGTCCAGTCCATATGTATTTGGCACCTGACTTTAACATTCTACTATCTAACCATCTCCATGAGTTTAAAGTTCTATATCTAACTCAGCTTTCATACTAACTTGCCTCACAATTTTAAAAATATCTTCTTAGATCCAGAACACCCTCTTGATTCCTAAACAACTCAAAATTTAACTATGAGACTCTAGCTATCTAGTCTTCAACCACCTCAGAGACCTGAGAGGGATAAATATATCTGATTATATAGGAAGTGCAGGGCCTGCAGCTTCCAAAACTAAGAAGTGACATACCAGTGGCTGCCTGGACAGTTCCCATTTTCTCTCCATACATTACAGCATCAATCTTCAGCCGTTTGGCCCCGTTTCTCTGACAGACATTGATTGTAGAGCAGGAATTATGAAGGACTTACCTACCCTGTCTTGGCAGAGCTAGGCTGTCGACTTACCTGCTTCCAAGTTTTGTCCTTTTTGGACAGCAGTCTGTCTACAGTTGAAGCAAGTGGTTTTTCTTGCCAAGAGAAAGGCTTACCACCAATTCAATCATCTCCCACTGGAGATTCTTCGATGCTCATCTTCTACTTGGAGTAGAATAGGGGGTGCTGTCAGGAGCTGATATGTCTCGATATCAAAAAATCTTAAGTTAAGAAAACATCTTTGAATGCCATATTCTGCAGATCTCTTGAGGTTTTTGAAGATGCCCTATCTATCTCTTATATTTAGATAAGCAAATGTTGCTTGTCTCTTAGCAACTTGATTTCTGAGTAGCTTAGAAAATAACTGTTATAGACTGTCATACTAACTAACAAAATGACACGCTTGCATGACTATTAGTTTCCGTTTCTTAATTATCCTAAACAGTTCATGATGGTTGGTAGCAAGAGGCCAAAACTTTACATTTCATTTTTAAGCATTACTAGGTACAATACCTTTAAGAAACATTACCCTTAATTTTGTATCATGTTCATGTCATTGTAAATGGTCCTCAACCCTTAAGAATCTGTCACTCAGGGCTAGAAATGTAGCTCAGTTGGTAGAGAAGTTGCCTATGATGCAGGAAGCCCTGGAGTTTGATCCCAGCACTCCATAAAACTGTGCATGTAAGGTAGTCTGAATGAAAATGGCCCCCACAGGCTTATTGGAAGTGGCACTATTAGAAGTTGTAGCCTTGTTGAAGCAGGTGTGGCCTTGTTGGAGGAAGTGTTGTCACTAGGGGTAGGCTTTGAGACTTTAAATGCTCAAGTCCTATACAGTGTCTCTCTCTTCCTGCTGCCTGCCAATTTGGACATAGAACTCTCAGCTACCTCTACAGCACCATGTCTGCCTATGTGCCCCCATACTTCCGTCCACGACAATAATGGACTAACCCTCCGAATATAAGCCAGCCCCAACTAAATGTTTTCTTTTATAAGAGTGGTCACAGTGTCTCTTCACAGCAATAGAAACACTAAGACAGTATGGTAGCATCCACCTGGAATCCCAACATGGGAGGTGAAGGCAGAAGAACAGGAAGTTCTGGATCATCCTTGATGGCACAATGAGTTTAAGGTCAGCATGGGCTATATGAGACCTTGTTTCAAAAACCAAAACTACCCTTGAAACTGTTCCTAAAGAACCCTACTAAAGCAAGTGGCTGGTGGTTCCCATACCTATACTCAGAGTAGGCTCTGTGAGACTATCCACGGCTGGGAAGCATCAACACCCCCTTAGCTACAGGAAATCAAGTGTCAGAAATGTCAGGTCTTACTGTACATTGTCCTTGCAACTATCTTCTGCATTAGGAGTTTTATCATTTTGTAGTTGAGACACCACAGGAGGTACATGTCATGTGCCAATGTTCATTTTAACTAAAAGGGGTAGGAAAGTACCAGAGTGCAGGGAATAGATTGCTGAATAGAAAGTCTCTTCTGGTCCCAATATCTACCAGCATCATCAGCAAACTGTTACCAGTTGTCCTTTCTTTGTTATCTTCCTGCATGACAAGAGATAGTTCCTTCTACTGTGCCAACATAGGGACCTGAGCCCCATGAGCCACATAATTACATGTATTTTTTGCAGGAGTATCACATATTCAGCATTCGTCTCTCTCTACTGAAAAGAAGGTAGAAAATGAAAGTCCCCTCCCTCCCCCAGTTGTCCTCTCCCTGCAGTGTCTGCACAGCTGGAGGACCCTGAACCTAGCTCCATCCACCTCTGAGTCTAATCTGTGGCCACTGGCTGTATATTCCACCCAAACAGCCATGGCTAGGGAACTGGGGGTGGGGAAACTAGCACCTGGGGAAGGCTTCAGCCAGCTCATATCTTTCCTATCCAGAAAGCAAAGAAATGAGCATTCCCCTCTTAGCTTGTGGTACAGCCTGGAGCTGAAAGCAAGGATGCACATCTTCCACTGCTGAACAGTGTAGCATATTGCATTCTGTCTTTCTAAATGCATACAAATCTGACCGTTCTCCTTGCTGTGATAAAGTGGAGTCAACATTAAAACATCTTTCTTTCTAAACTTTGCAGATCTATTTCTCCAGCAAAATGAGAATGTCATAATACTGCCATAATGTCATAATAAATATTGCATCTTTGAGCATTACCCAGAAGGCCCCAGGCTGTGGACCTCTAAAGTTGCAAAGTACAGTTCTCGAAGACCAGGGTTCTGGGCAAGCCTGTGTCCATCTGTTGATCCATGCCATTGACTCAGAGCCCAGAAGAGACATAGTCTGGCAGCTGAGTCAGCAGTTCTTCATCCCACCTCCTTTGCTACCTCCCTCAGGTAGCACTAGCTGAACCCTGCCAAGTGCTAGGGTCAAGCCAATCCAGATCCATGCTACAAGCCAACAGGAGGTGCCCGTGAAGCCTAGTGCAAGCCAAACAACAGAGAGGGGTGGAGATAAAGGTTGACAACATGGGACTCCTTCAGTCCTTGGTCCATTAATATGTCAACCCTTTGGGGCTACTGACCATGAACAAGGTACCTTACCCTGAAATGTAGACCACTCACTGGTGGACCTGAGCCTCATAATAAAATAAAGCAAGGTTGGAGTCTACAAACTCCTAACAGAGGGCATAAAGATGAGAGCTTTGGGAGGGGAAATGGTGTGGTGGCTATGGAAGGGGAAGCTGATTTGTTAGAATCGAAAAAGTCAGGTGGATTCTTGGAACATCAGAATTGAGCTATTGGGGAAAGTTGGCCACGAACAAGTGGGATTTGGAGCTAAGCAAACAAGGAAGCAGAAAGGGTAGAATACACTAAGCCAAGAGGCAGCAAATAGAGGGAAGCAGAGAGTGGGCTGAAGTCCAGAGACACAGAGATAAAACGGGAAGGGATTATGAAGGCCTTTGAGAAACCAAGAAAGGAAATCTGGGCTTTCTGTTTCCCTTCAGCTAACAAGGGGCTTGTGAAAGAATAATTGATAAGGAATGTGGAACAACCATCATTCTGAAGCTTAGCTGGCTGGTGAGATCTGTGGCTAGTGAGAAATGAGTCACGGGGCCAGCTGGAAGCCCATCACTATGGTCTGAGTGAGGTCAACAGAGGCTGCCACAGAAGAGGAAGAACACACTGCTGGGATCTGAACACTCACTGGAGAGCAAAGATGGGACCCTAAAACCACACTTCTTGGGGAAGCCCATTTTGTTTTCCCTTTCTCTGCTTGGAGGATGTACTGTGGCCCCTTGTCATTCTTGGTAAGTTCAACCTCTCAGGCTCATATGGAGAGCTAATTTAGATTTTGTTCAGGCACAATTAAAGGCACCAATCGGGAGCCTCTAGAGAAGAGATGGGCCTGTCACTCACCCTACCTGTCTATTACCTCCCTACTGGTGAAGTAGAGTTGAAGTTGTCTTTCTAGAACTAGAATTCTAGAATCAAAAGAGGGAGTTTTGTCTGGGCATCCTTCACCCAAGAGAAACCAAGGGACACCATCTGGTGACACATTTTTATATTTTTATATGTGAGCCTAGCCTTTAATGGCTGAGACATCTCTTCAGCCCAGGGTACATGTTCCTAAATACAGAATTTGTGTAAGAGAGAAAAAGAGAAGGAGGAAGTAGAAAGGGGGTGAGTAGGAAGAGGAGAGGGATGAGGAGGAAAAGGAGAAAGGGTGAGGATGAAAAGAAGAGGGGGAGAGGGAGTGAGGAGAAAGTTTCTCTTGCAGCCTTGAGTTCCCAGCCTTCATCCTCTTCCTTGTTCTTCCCACAGCCACCACAAAGCTTCATTCCAGAATAGTCCATTCAGTCCAGACCAATGTTTAGGCTGTCGGCTCAAAATAAGAACAGAACGCTATTTCTCTAACAGGTTGTGGGAAGCCAATCTTTATTTCAATAATCTGCCAAAAAGAATTAAAATTTTCTTTAAAAAAATTCTATGTAACTTCTAAATTGCTTTCTTTTTCTCTCAACTCCTCTCCTTCTTCCCGCTCCTTTCCCTCCTCCTTCTTCTCTCCCTCTTCCCTCTCCTCTCTCCTACTTCTTCCCACTCCTACCTTCTGTATATTGGTGGGCAGGGAGTCATGCGTGTTTGGAGTCAGAGGCCAATCTTAGGTGTCATTTCCAGGGCATGTCCATTTTGTTTTTGTCATAAAGGGTCTTGCTAGCCCAGGGCTCACTAAGAGGGCTAGACTGTCTGGCCAGAACGCAGCAGTAGGAATTCCCCTGCCTCTGATTCAGCCCTGGGATCACAAGCATGAGCACGGTGTCGTCTTTTTCATATGAGTTCTGGGAATCGAACAGCAAGCACTTTCCCAACTGGGCTTTCACTGCTCAGGTTGTGAACACGAATAGATATGAAGGACAGTATGCCAAGTGAGATAAGAGAAGAAAAATACTGTATGATCACACACACAAATAGATGGGAAAGAGGGAGGAATGGAGAGAGAGAGAGAGAGCACTAAATATGAAATAAAGATTTTCAGCAGAGGAGGAAAGAGGTGAAAGAAAATTATGAAGTATAGGTCAAAGGTCAAATGATACTCGAGTGAACCCATTGACAGAGATCTAATGTCCAGTATTCTTTTCTTAAAGACCTTGCACATTAAAGGTTTCTGTTTTAAAGATAAATAAATGTAAGTTGTCCTTGCCACTATGAGAGCTGACAGAGATGTTAACTGGCTTCTTTTGTGGGACTGGTTCACTGTTTGAATGAATCTCACACAGTCACATTGCAAACCTGAACTGCACACAGCCAAACTGCTTTTGAAAAAGCAAAAGGAGCAAACGTGTGGTGGGGCAGCCATGGAAAACAGACATGCTTTTTACTTGGTTTCTCACCCGGTCCAATTGGAGAATGAGACTGAGGAACCAGTTACAATTTATTTCTCATTCCTTGGAAAGTCGCATCTCAGAGCACAGGAGAGATAAACAGAGGAGCTGCCTTGCTGTTTGCTATGAAACTCATGAGTGAGCATCACCCTGGCCCCAGCCAGAGCTGAACTTGCAATCAGCCCAGATAAAAATCGCTAGACTGGAACCAGAGCTCCATATCAAGGGATTACCTGAGAACTGGCTGTTCTTTCCCGGGGCAGACTCTGCGCACCCAGTGGCTGAGCGCTAATCAGCTTGTCCCAGCTCAGCACAGAGGCTCACACAAGCTTCCAGGCACACAGGCAGCACCCCAGCTCTAAGGGCTGTGGACAGGCCTTTCCTTCTCTGTATCCCCCCGAAAGTCCCCAAGAAAGGACACAAGGCCCTTGGGAAAGGCCACTTTTTCTCACCCACTTTGGGTGAAGTTTTTTGTGTAAGCTATATAACCTTTCTGGAAAACGACTTGGCAAAGTGAGTGAGAAATGTTAAAAACACGTGTTTCCTGGGGTCCAGCGAATCCTTTTCTAGGAATATATCCTAAGCACCAAGAAAGATCTTGACTACAACCCACCCAGTGTTTAACAATGAAAACTGAAAAAAAAAAATCACTGAAAGGACCAGCCACCATAGGGTGTCAGTTAAGAATTGTTGCTGCTACAGACTGGGAAGAGATCTTCACCAACCCCACATCTGACAGAGGGCTAATATCCAAAATCTACAAAGAACTCAAGAAATTAAATGCCAAGAAACCAATTAATCCAATCAAAAAATGGGGGACAGAGCTAAACAGAGAATTCACAAAAAAAGAAATCCCTAATGACTGACAGACACTTGAAGAAATGCTCAGCATCCTTAATCATCAGAGAAATGCAACACAAGACGACTCTGAGATTCCATCTCACACCTATCAGAATGGCTAAGATCAAAAACTCAAATGACAGCACATGTTGGCGAGGTTGTCGAGAAAGGGGAACCCTCCTCCATTGCTGGTAGGAATGCAGGCTTGTACAAGCACTGTGGAAATCAGTCTGGCGATATCTTAGAAAACTTGGAATAGCTCTACCTCAAGACCCAGCCATACCACTTCTGGGTATATATTCAAATGATTCCTCACCAAACCACAAGGACATTTCCTCATCTATGTCCATAGCACCTTTATTTGTAATAGCTAGAAACTGGAAACAACCCAGATGTCCCTCAACTGAGGAATGGATTAAAAAAAACTGTGGTACTTCTACACAATGGAATACTACTCAGCCATCAGAAACAATGAAATCCTGCAAGTTGCAGCCAAATGGATGGAACTAGAGAAGCTCATCCTGAGTGAGCTAACCCAGACTCAGAAGGATGCACATGGCATCTATTCACTTATAATCGGATTTTAGCCATATAGTACAGGATAACTATACTACAATCAATGCACCAAAGGGAACAGGAACATAGACTCTTTTACCTGTCCATGAGACACTTTTTCCTAGTGGTGCTGCCTTGTAGGCCCCCAGTGTCTGAGGATGCTCTTGGCCTCATATAACTGCTGAACTGGGGTGGGGGACTGTTATGTAGGGACACTCCACTCCAGAGGAGTGGGATGGAGGTGATAGGGGGTGGAGGGTGGGAGGGCAGGACTGGGAGGGGTGGAAAGAGGACACTGTGATGGAGATGTAACCTGAAGCAATAAATAAGCAAAACAAAACAAACAAAAAAAGAATTGTTGCTACATTTATCCAAAAAAGGAGTTTCAAAGTCAGGCATGGTGGTTGAAGCAAGAAGATTACCACAATTTCAAAGCCAACCTGGACTATACAGCCAGATCCTAACTCCAAAACACAAAACAAAACAAAAAAAGGTCTGCTATTGAAATGGAAAGAGTGTATAGATGATGTAAGTCCACAGAGAAAGGGTGATAAAAACTGCAGACATCATCGTGGATATATAACTGTTGCTCTCATCTCTATATTCTGTGCTATGGGCTATGCATACATGTGCATATGGGTCATGTATGCATATGCACATGTAGAGGCCAGTGGTTCCAACAGGGTATCTCCCTCTATTGATCCCCACCTTATTTTTTTAAGCAAGGGTCTTTCACTGAACCTGGGGCTCACTGTTTGAGCTAGACTGGTGGGCTAGCAAGCTCCATTCCCCCTAAGTCTGTAAAGAAGGCAGTCAGGACGGAGCTCGAGCAGAGACAGAGGCAGGAACAAGGTGAGTGCACTGTTCAATGGCTTGCTCCCCACAGCTTGCCCAGTCTGCTCTCTTACATGGTCCAGGAGCACCTGCCCATGAGTGGCAGTGGGCTAGGCCCTCCAATATCAATGCCTAATGAAGAAAAGACCCACTGGAACTGGAATGATGGTTCAGTGGTTAAGAGCACTGGCTGCTCTTTCAAAGGACCTGGATTCCGTACCCACATGATGGCTTACAACCATCTATAACTCCACTTCCATGGGATCTGACACTCTCTTCTGGCCTTCATGGGTACCAGACATCCAAGTGGTACACAGACATGCATGTATATAAAAGACCCACACATATATACAAAAGATAAAAAAAATTGAAATTTAAAAAGGAAAAGAAAAGCTCCAAAAACATGTCCACAGACTATATAAGGATCCAAACCCTCAGTTAAGGTCCTGCTTCCCATGACTCCTGTTTGCATGCCTTTTTTTTATTTCTGTGAAACTCTGGGACATGATAATTCAGTACTTAATATAAGCAGCTACCATTATCCCACTAGCGGTGTGCTAGGGTTCCAGCATATGTCCTTGCATTGTTATTCTGACTTTAGGACAGTAGATATCCTGTATTTTTTACTTATTTTCTAGGTTTCTTACAAGAAACATGGGTGTGTTTTACAATCAGAAAATTAAGAATCAATGTCATATTTTATTTATGTTTAATGTTTTTTACTTTGCATGAGTGTTCTGCCTACGTGTACATATGTTTACTATGTGTACATCCAGTGTCCATAGAAGCCAGAAGAGGGTATCAGATCTCTCCTGAAAGCTGTGAGGTTGTATGCTACCATGTGGGTGCAGGGATCTACATTCAGATCTTCTGCAAGAGCAGCAAGTGTTCTTAATCACTCAGTCATCTCTACAGCAACTAAGGGACACACATGATATTGACCTCTGATTTATACATAGGCACACACACCGGGGGTGGGGAGACAGGGAGGGAGGGAGGGAGGGAAAGAAGGGGAGGGAGGATTGACATATTACAGAGAGATATTCTTCAGTGAAGAAAAATATTTCCCAAACACAAAAGACACTAACTAACCCCACTTTGGGCCTGTAACCTACCAAGAGTTCGTGGGCTAACTTGAAGCCACACTGCTTTAGTCCTCAACCCACCAATCCTCAGATTCTGTCACCCTGTAGATACCCAGCCTCACATTTACAAATGCCAACACAGGAGAGTACAACAGGGTTGCTGTGAAACAGGGCTGTCAAAACCCAGCAAGGCTGTCAATCAAGATAAAAGGTGTAAATTACATGGAAAACCAGTTACCCTGAGTCCCAGGCCCCAGCCCACTCCCTTCTCCAGGAGCTGGAGTGGGGCCTAACAATATACCTTTCTAAGAAATCCTCAGGGGAGGCAGCAGTGGCTAATCAATAGACTATATTTTGAGAAACACAAGACCACAGGAAAAATCTGCCTGTTTTGTGCAGCACCCCACCCCACCTCCCAAAAAAATCAAATCACATTTAGAATTTGAAACATCCATTCTTTCTGGGAAATTTTCTTTAAAAATGTGTTATTTTGTTTTATTATTTAATATGTACAGGTGTTTGGTCTGCATGTATTTCAGTGCACCACCTATATGTAGTGCCCACAAAGCCAGAAGATGGCGTTAGATCCCTGGAACTAGAGTTCCAGGTGGTTGTGATATGTCATGTGGGTACTGGGAATCCAACTGCAGCTGGAGAAAATGCTAAAAGTACAAATCGCATAGTGCTTAGAGAAAATGAGCTCTGATGTTTGCAGATCCCAGCTCAACCACAGCCTGGCTGAAGGGCCAGAGAGTTATTTTTTATCTCCCAACTGGCAGTTTCTCCATTGCTATGATAGGACTAGTAAGCATGACACCTGCTCGTAGAATTTCTGTGACGTCAATATAAATATGACCCAGAATGTTTGGGAACAGGCTTGGCACCTAGGAATGACTGATGGTGTTGGTTATTTTTAGTAACTTTGTTTATTACCATCTCCCCTGGTAAACAGCCCAACATCTGTGTGCTTACAAGTGACATGTTTTAAAAGCTGGTGGCTAAATGAGACACAGCATGACTTCTTTTTCACTCACTGCCTAGGACCAACATATGTCACACCTGTTGTTTTTGTGGACCCTATCTGCCACCCCATACAGGTGTCCTCAGAAGGGACACTTGTACAGTATGGTCACCCACAAAGACCTACTAGCACTGGTTTATTATTGCTGTTCCTGGAGACAAACCAGGCAAGTGTGCTGAGTGCATGTGCAAGCCCCATGCCACCCTCTGAGATGGCTGAATAAGGAGAGGCACATTGGGGGCATTGCCGCTGGACTCTATGTGCAGATACCTTTATCGGGAATCTCAGTAGGGGACTGGATAGGTTTGTAAAGAACAGACCAAGGTCAAAGTGAGCTCACTAGAAGACATCCTCATCCAATAAGACTGATGTCCTAGGAGGAAGAGACTAGGAGCCAAAATGAAGGCAGAAAGAAAAGGAATGGGCTAGGTGTGAGCAAAGAAGACAGATCTCACAGGAATGCATCTTCCAATCTACCAATAACTTGACCTGGGACTTCCAGCCTCCAGAGGAGGAAGAAGGTAACCTTGCTGTTTCAGCCCCTCTCCTGGGTACTGTGTTGTAGCACTCATACTCCCCAGGGATGGCTCCCAGCTAAGACCAGACACCTGCTCAACACTCAAGGTAACCTAGCCTCCTGAGACTCCAGGATAAGACAGGGAGAGACAAAGAAGTCCTTAAGTTGGGACTCTGGGTATAATTTTCAGCTGCCGACTGGCTCTGGAGCACGTCCTTGGCACTTTTGGAACCTGTCTCTTCCTCGAATGGGGCTGCTATGCAGGTTGAGATGGATCCAGTCTTCAATTAAACCACTGTCCCTCTATTCCTCCTCATAGGACCAGGCAGTCCCCTCCTCTGGAGCTTTCCTGCTTCCATGCCTGCCCCGCTTGCTTCCCAGCCCCATTGCCACACACAAACTGAACTTTAGCAAATTCTAACTAGGTTGCATGCGTGGCTAGCTAAAGCCCTCCGACAATGCTCATAGTACTGACATGAAAAGTCAGCCTCCTCACTGTTACCTAGAAAGCTCTATAAAAACAGCCCTTGGCAACCTCCTGGCATGGCCCCATAGACTGTGCACTCCACTCGGAGAGGTGTCTACACGGTTTGCAAAGGGCAAACACTTCCCCCATCCTACCCCAGGGCCTTTGTACAAGCTGTCCTACCTGGAGATTCTTCCTTCCAATTTCCACTGTGTTGACTTCCTCTCTAAATATCTCCTCCTTGGAGAGTCTTTTCCCACCACCATCAGAAAATATTTTCCATCACTTCATACCTCGCTGGCTGTCTTCCCAGAGGTTAACAGAAACTGACAATACCTCCTGAAAGCCATCTTCCACTGCTGCCTAATGTACTGTGGCTTGTCCTGTATCTAGCACCCCGTGCCTAGAAGGAACTTAGTAAATGTGTGTAGCCTGTATGGGGCAGAAGCAGGTGGGCAGGTTAGTGGGGAAGGTGCAGATGAGAAAGCCCTGAAAACTGTGAAGTGTGCCAAAGAACTAGCCAAATGATTCAAAGAGAACCACTGGCTGGATATATGAGGCCTTTGGACCAGGGAGACAGCCGCATTGAAGCTTTACTCCTACTAAGACTACCCTGTTTGACCCCGCCATGGATTCTGAGCACACTGCAGGGACTGTAGTTCCCTCCTTGTTCAGAGTCAGGTGACTGAACACCCTCCTAGGGATGTGGAAGGGGATCCCAGACTCACCAACAAGGCTGACTCTCCCTCCCTAGCCTCCACCCCTACCTGATCCTTGAACCACACCCACCTGCATCCGGCCACTTCTCCTAGCAGAGCTTCCTTCCTCCCACCAGCCTGGGGCCTGCACACCCTTAGGGACGGGCTTGTGATTCACAGATGGCTTGTCATTCCCAGTGCCACCAGAGCACCTATCTTCAGATGTTCCACAGACTGAAAAAAAATCAATTTACCTGCCTGGCACAGAGACCTGGAGCTTCCTGATAACATCATTGACGAACAATATGAGGCTTCCCTTCGGTATACCCTGGCACATCAAGCCTTTCATGAGGTCAAAAGAGAAAGACAGTGCTACTGTCTGAGGTCTAATGACCCCCTGTACGTCAAGGAATGTTATCTGTCCTTTTAAGTTAGCCAGGTCTCAGGAGAAGCTGGAGAGAGACAGCCAATCCTGGAAGAGCCAGCAAGGGGGATAAAGGTCATTCTGCATGCCCACCCACCCAAGTGGCCCACTCCTTTGTCACAGAATCCATGTGGGGTCACATTAGACCAGCTCATCCTAAGTGTGTGGCTTTGGTATCCTCCTTAGAGCCTGAACCAGCATTAAGAGACCAGCTTGAAAGGGAAGCAGATGCCCAAGATGAGCCCCTGGAGCTTCCTGTCTATTTAGAAAGCCACAGGTAGGTTGGGCAAGGTGAAGAGACCCGGATGTGGGAAGGGACATAATCTAAGACACTCAGTCTCAACAACAGGTGTCAGGACTTCTCCATCCCTCTCAATACACACTGGAGCCTGGCTTGATGAACAGACCAGGTCAAAAGAGAACCTGGGCAGCATGAGATAGGAGCAAAGGAGTCCCCAAAGCCCCAGACCCTCTACACAATTTTTACATCTTCCGGTTCTCTGTACTGGAGCTTTTAGATGTCCTTGATCTCTGACCTTTACCCTACATACCCACATCTAGAAGCCAGCTTTACAGATAGAGGAGACATATGCTCTATGTTGCTCACGGAAGCAGCCTGAAGCCCTGCTGTGGTAGGGCTAGTGAAGTTAGTGTAGCATCTAGCAGCATAGGGATTTTGGATTAGTAAAGGTTGGTGTCTCACATGAAAGATATGGGCAGAGCCAATTACCACCCAATGATTGTCATTGAAGGGTGTTGTTAAGAAACCTCACAAGCCATGCAGATAACATCATTGGCTATGAGAAAAAACAGGACTCATGGGACCACAGGGCACACTGTTGTGGGGGCGTGCCTTAGAAAATCCTGCAAAAACCACTGCCATAAATTACTCTGAGACCATCATGACAAGCAACAAGATTTAAGTCTGGGACTCACGTGGCCTTGGGCCCTTCTCCTCCTTGTTCCCTCTGCCAACACCCTCCAACACCATGCAGCCACTGGCCACCATCCACCACTGTCTTGCACTCACCTGCCAGGAATCGATCCTGGTAAAGGGTGTAGCAAGGCACACCATTGGCAGAGTTGGATCACTGCAATCCAAAGCAAATACCTGCCATAGATTTTCTGGGGCAGAGTCCTTTGGGATCCTTTATCTTAGAGCTCCAAGGCACCAGAATGGGGAGCAAAACAGGTTTCAGTCTTGAAATTTCTGGGCCCTGAGACCATGGAGGTAATTCTTGGCTGATTGAAAAGACTGCCCTACATTGGTGGTCAGAATATATTGACTTTATAACCTGAACACGGCTTCATGGTGCAGATAGACCGGCTTTGTGAATTGGCAACGCCCAAAAGACTTTGAACTTGAAAGCTATAAACCATCCATCCATAGGGACCTACACCAAGAGTAATAATATCCTTTAAAGAAACTTAAGTTAGTGTTAACTGTTTGTTTTTTATAGGTATTAGAGTGTTTTAGGTATTAAGATATTTTTAGATAAATTATAGATTTTAGAATTAAGGTTTGGGTTTTAGGATTTAGGTATTTTATAGATTACTGTTAAGTATTAATAAATATAAGTGTGATAAATAAAAATATACTGTTACACCCTGCCCCTATCTGTTTCTTTCTGACCTTAGAGGGAGTCTCACTGGAACTCTCCAGCAGAGAAGCCAAACAGTGCTGTCTCCCATCCTGGCTTTCAGCAGAACTTTAGAGCTCAAGAGACATTTGTGGCAATATACAAAGCCCACATTTGTTTCCTTAATCCAAAGAAGGTGCTTTTTAAAGGTACCAGGAACAGGGCATGGGCTTCAACTGTTGTGCCTATTAGTCAAGTTACCATGAAGGATATAGGCCATCAGTATAGATCTTCAATCATTTTTGTTGGAAAAGTGAACAACCCAGATATTTGATCTAAAAAAAAAAAATTTGCTTAGTAAATAGAGATGAATTTTTAAAAATTAACTGTTTGGAAAAAGTCAATACATTTGCAGAACCTGAGTTTGCTCCCTATGAAGCACTGTATGGTGTCAGCAGAGAGGGGAGGATCACAGGACCTGTTCTGTGTCTTCAGGAAGTTTTCCCTGGCTGTAGTCCAAACACACAGCTCTAACACAAGATGACAGCCAGAAATCATGGCTCCACCCACACTGAGGTTAGAAGCAAACCCAAAGGGAATCACCACAAATCACCCTGTAGGGGCCACTGCCCGAGTCCTGGGGCTTGCTCTCCTCAGGCTTGCCCCTACCCAAGACTGGCTCCTCTCTGGGCAGAGAACTGGACAGAACAGATAAAATGGTACCCTCAGGGGACAGTTGGGGAAGCAAGTGACAAAGCACACAGATGTACCAACTATAAAGATATTTATTAACAGTGACAAGTGCCCCAGACGCAAATAAAACAAGGAGGAAAATGGGGAGAAAGGCAGGACAGTGGAGAGAGTCACTTCAGCAACCAAACCCTAAGCACTATTATTTCACATAACTGAATACACCATTCTCTCAGAGATCTCATGGACTTCTGCCCCTCCATCAGCCATGTCCTCACTGGTCATCCACATACTCATATGATTACTCCTAGGACCTGCTGCCCAAGCGTAAAAGCTGGGGTACAGCAGCACACGTCTGTAATGCCAGTGTTGGGGAAGTGGAGTCAGAACGATCCTGGGGGCTTGCTCAACAGCCAGGATAGACAAAGTGAATGAGAGACCCTGACTCACAAATAAGGTATGGAGGAAAGAAAGAGATAAGAGATGGAAGTAGTTGGTGAAACTACCACAAGTCTATATATATCAAACAATAAAAACTAAGGTAGGATCTGAAGAGATGGCTCGGTAGTTAAGAGCACTTATTATTCTTGCAAAGAACCCTGGTTGGTTCCCAGCACCCACATGGTAGCTCACACCCATCTGTGGCTCCAATTTCAGAGGATTTTATGCCCTTGTTTGACTTCCAAGTACACTGTTGTACATGACGCTTTATTTTTGTTTTATTACACACTCTATTTTACAGTACTTATACCTCTACCTCCTTTCCAATGCTTGCTCCTTCCAACCCCCCAGCACCAGGTAGGATACAAAGAAGGTTAAAGGGGAAATGGATGTAGGTCTCTTGAGCTACTTCCTGCTGACCTGGGGGCAACGAGTTCTTTCGGAGGTCAAAACCAATCTCAGTAGTCAGAAGTCCAGCAAACTAGCAACAGCAGCAAGACAGACCAGCAGCAGTGCAGGGTAGCACCAGCAGAGAGGGCAGCAATGTCTTCCTTCTTTGGAGCCCCCCTTTTCCTTTTGAGGCTCTGGCATTTTATCCCTCACCCGAATCCTCAGAGTTAAACTTTCTGCAGCTGGCTAAGCCACACACTCCTGATATCACAGAAGACAAGTATAGTTAACACCTGTGGACAAACTGAAGCAGCCCTACACCTGTGATCAAAACAAAAACATGCACATATCATGACTGGGTTTTTGAAGAAACAAAAACTCTTCACAGAGTGCACAAAACACATTTATGGTGTACATATCCATGTGCAAGCAAAACACTTATACACATAAAATAAACAAATCTTATTTTTTTTCTCTTAAGTAAGATGAGGAACAAGAGGAAAAACACCCAACATTAACCATTGTGTTTGTAAGGCCCACATACACACACAAACTTGAAAACACACAAGGGCACACACACACAAACAGACACACACACACACACACACACATACAGGCATGCATGCAACATATGCACATATACACACACTCACATATATGCAAGCAAACATATGGCCATACACAATCACATATATGCAAGCAAATATATACACATATACACTCATATATGTAAGAAAACATATGCACATTACATATATCATAACACATTGCATGAATCTAAGAGCTTGGATTCTGTCCCAACTCAGGAGGAATTCCCTATGCATCCATTCCCTTTTGACTCTGAGGCAAGAGGGGCTCTGTTGGATTCCCCAGGGAAGGCACAGCTTAGTTAGGAGAGGAGACACACTTAGCTGCCTCCTGACTTCAGCTTCAAGGGCTACAGGTCTGTGGTCTAATCTCTCTGCCTCTAGCAAGCAGGGGAAAACCAAATCATGGTGGGAAGCCGCATGCACTTTATTAATGCACTCTCTGAGAAGATGCCTCCTGTTGCTAAGCACCGGCTGTACACACAGGGTTACTATTAGAAAGTTAATCATGGAAAATGCTGAGGTCTCTTTCCCCAGCCCTGCATCTCTCAGCTCCACGCTACAATTTCATCTTCCAGATCACGTTACGGGGCAGTGCTATTGGCCCCATCCCTTCCCTTGTCCTGGGTTTTTGTGACCTTTCCATTAGCTTCCAGCCACACGCCACGTCAGCCCTGCAAAGCTAGCTGAAAGGCATGCTGGCTTTGGCCTGGGTCATCAAGCTGACATTTTCCATGCAGCCTCACCAGCCAGCCCAACGCTCAGGGGGATTAAAACAACTTGCTACAACACCTTCAGGAAAGGGACAAGATCTAGTCCCTACCAAGGCAGCTGATGCTATCCACACACCATCTCTACGCAGAGGTGACAGGCCAGGGCAAACAACTGCTTCTCCAACCTTGCTTTCATGTCTCACACTTTCTAGAAGTTGGCCAGAAATGCAGTCCTGTTTTGAAGGCCAACCCATAAAACACTTAGTTCTTACTTGTTGGTCAACACCCAAGTGAGAGATAATTGATTCTTTTCTCTTATGATTATTTTCAGGGGCTGGCTCCCATTCCTTGACTCGGGACCATCTAAAGGGAGGCTGTGAAAATGTATTAATATCCCTACCAAGGTCAGGCACTGCCTGCTGCTGCCTCACCAACCACAAGGGTGAATCATTATGGATTTTATTACTAATAACCACAGCAATAAATAATGCAAGTGATTATAAAGCACGGGAAATTCTGTGATTACCTCAACAGCCAGACCCTGTCCGGTCACACATAGAATGGGGAAAAAAATGCTCTAAGGTTCAAGTTTGCAATCTTCTGGCAAGAGAAATGCCTTCTGTTTGTGGCACTGTAAATCTGAAAGGGACCTTGCATGAAGAAATACCATGCAAGGTCAGGTTTGGCTCAGGGCTGTCCAGAGAGAGTCATACTATTTGGCAGATCTTGTGTGGAGTTGGGGAAGACGCAACAAAATGGCAGACTTAGAAGGCCTGGAAGAGTGCCTGGCACACACCGTTAGCCTCTAAGTATCTGTTGCCTCTATCATGTGACAATTCACATAAACAACAACTCAAGTAGTAAAGATGCACTTGCATCTGGTCCCCATGCCAACCCAGGAATAGCGTTCAAAATGGCATGTCTCTTGCTGTTGTTTAGAGGGCCTTGTGTCCAGTAAGTTCCCTTGGAAAAGCTCTGGCCACCACACACTATATCCAGCATAAGCCATAGGAGACAGGCAATCATCCACCCTCACTCCAGCCCCACGTTAGCCTCAGCCTGTGAGGCACACAACAGCCTTTCTGGGGATCAGCAGGGAAAGACAGGGACAGGAGCTTAGCCTGTATCTTAACCAATAAACTCCAGGTTGGCTCCAAATTCACTCTGCCCACCCCCCCCATAGCTCTGAGCTATGTGAGACATCAAAATGCCAAAAGGTTCAGAGGAAAGTCTTCCCAACTTCTCTCTGCAGTTATTCTCCCAAAGCCTGAGAACTTCTGGTTCCTCTGCTCCCCAGATTTCTGCTGAGCATCTACCCTGTGCCAAACTTTATAGGCAATGACTTTAAATCACAATTTGGCAGAGAAGAAGAAACCAATATACAAGGGGTAGGAACAACAAGGACTCTAGCCAGAGAGAACACATGCAAAGGCTCTGGGGTACATGGGGCCTTGGCATGTGATCAGTGGAACGTTCTAGAGGTAAGAATGCCACTAATGGTTGACCCATTTCATGTCACCCTCATCCAATAGTATTCTCTATAGGGCTGCAGAGAGGACCATCTTCAGCTCAGGCATCTTCTCTGAGCCCCCATCTCCCATTCCTCAACCACCTTAGCTTGCTCTCATCTACCTTCCTCAGTTTCCACACAGGTACCTATGGAACCAGGGTTTCTGCTTTGGTGATGTTGGTAACCTCTCTGTGCCTTAGTTTACTCACCTGTCAAATGTGGTTACCTGAGAACAATGTCTCAAGGTCGAAGCCCTTCACTCGGCCCCCAGAACATAGAAGGTTCCTGACAAAGTGAGTCTCATTACTTCTTGTGACCATTACCATCTCAGTAGCCCCACATCCCCATGAAGTTTGTATGAATGAATGCCACCCTAATCTCCCCCCCCTCCCTAAACTTCTAAATCCCAGACCCTTGAGCTTTGGTCCTGCCCAAATTCCAAGCCCTCCACTCTCTGTGGTGATTTTGGGTGAACCTTAAGAGAATCCGGAACTTCCCAGAAGTTCTGAGGAGTCATATCTAGCTCCCGCCTTCAAGGGTCTTTCTCTCCCACCTTAGGAAAGCCAGATCAGTGTTGGGCAACTCCATATTCTGAAGACTGTATGCACCTGACTAGCCATGTGCTGCCCCAGAAAATTCTTCCCTGATTTTGCTTCTCCTGCTGTGTTTTGCCTTTTCAGTTTGTCTCTCCTCCCCCTCAACACCCCTTACCTGCCTCAAGTCTCCAGTAGTTTTAGAGCTGGGAAGCTGCTAGGGGCTACAGTCAAGGGTGCTAAATTAAATGTGAGACAGGAAAAGCAAATGAGAGCATTTTCCCAGCATCCCCCTCACCCACACCTCACAGCTGTCACTCCTGAGGGACTGCAATAAGCAGGTGTGGGGGCGGGGCTGATGTTCAGCCTGTTTCCCTCTTTATCCAAACTTTCGAGCTCAGCCAAACACATTTCCCACAAGAAATGGGTCTCAGAGCAGCCAGCCATTGAAGTGAATCTCCTGTTTTCCACAGTGAACATACAAAACCACAAGTGCTGTGAACTTGAAGTGGCTCAGCTGAACCCAAAGCTTTCCCCTCCAGTGAACTCTACACACTCAACACCAGCACCCATCACAAAACATAGTAGGTTTCCCATCAGAGTGTAAGTGCAGGGCCCTTGGAAGAGCAGTGTGAATCCCAGCCCCTCCCCGCCCACAGGCTCTTTCCTGCTCAGAACTCTCTCAGGAGCTTTTTCCAACAGCTTCCACCTGGAGCAAGATCACAATGGGGCTAATGCACATCTCATGTCCTCTGCTAGACTAGGGCATCCTAGAGAAGACAAGCATTGCCTGCCCAACTGGGCCTCATTGCCACCACCCCATCCTGGGACCTGTGCTGACATGAGTCCAGCCTCATCAGCACCAAATTATACGTCATCATCATCAACAGCACAGACAAATACACACTGTCTACCAGAATGTTGGGCACAAAATAGTTGCTTAATAAATATACACAGCTTGTTCAGATGAATTGCCTTGGAACTAACCAAGTTCAGGGGGGAAAGGGAAACAAACAAAATGTGTTAATACATAGAACTTACTCCAGGTAAATAGGTCATGGGTAAACATGCTTTTTCCTGCTTTGAAGTTGCCTAAATGAAGATGATCACAGAAGACAAAGACAAGAGCTAAAACAGGATTCACTAGTGGGGAACTCCTCCATGGGCAACATGCAGGCAAGGCTGTTGTCTGGGAGTAGGGGATGGAATGCAGAAATACCAATGAAAGAGCATGATTTCTTCATCAATATGGGAGTATTGCCTCAGGAAAGCTGAAAGCTCTTCTGATGTCTGATTTCACTGTGCATTTTTGCTCTGGTTTGAAGAAGTATCATAGGCTTTATGGTAGGCCCACTCCTCAAAGGAAATAAACCAATGGGGATGGTGGTACACACCTTTAGGCCAGATACTCAGGAAGTAGAAACCAGGGGATCAGAAGCTCAAGATTACCCTCTGTTACACAGCTAGTATGAGGCTAGCTTGGAAATCATAGGATCCCACCTAGATGGATGGATAGATGGATGGATGGATGGATGGATGGATGGATGGATGGATGGATGGATGGATGGATGGTGGATGGTCTAGTGAATGGATAGGTAGATGATTTGACTATATTCCCCCTTCAATGTCCAAGTGAAGTAAATATAAGAATAGGGTTTATGCCTCAAGAGATCTGCAGAATATGGCATTCAAAGATGTTTTCTTAAGATTTTTTGATATCGAGACATGTCAGCTCCTGACAGCACCCCCTATTCTACTCCAAGTAGAAGATGAGCATCGAAGAATCTCCAGTGGGAGTTGATTGAATTGGTGGTAAGCCGTTCTCTTGGCAAGAAAAACCCCTTGCTTCAACTGTAGACAGAATGCTGTCCAAAAAGGACAAAACTTGGAAGCAGGTAAGTCGACAGCCTAGCTCTGCCAAGACAGGGTAGGTAAGTCCTTCATAATTCCTGCTCTACAACCAATGTCTGTCAGAGAAATGGGGCCAAATGGCTGAAGATTGATGCTGTAATGTATGGAGAGAAAATGGGAACTGTCCAGGCAGCCACTGGTATGTCATTTTTTAGTTTTGGAAGCTGCAGGCCCTGCACTTCCTATATAATCAGATATATTTATCCCTCTCAGGTCTCTGAGGTGGTTGAAGAATAGATAGCTAGAGTCTCATAGTTAAATTTTGAGTTGTTTAGGAATCAAGAGGGTGTTCTGGATCTAAGAAGATATTTTTAAAATTATGAGGCAAGTTAGTATGAAAGCTGAGTTAGATATAGAACTTTAAACACATGGAGATGGTTAGATAGCAGAATGTTAAAGTCAGGTGCCAAATACATATGGACTGGACATTGGGAATGTATGCTAAGCCATATAACTCTTATAATTGTGGCCTATTTATTTCTGTTGTTTTGTATTGTATTTATAGTTATAAGAAAAAGAACCATTTTTTTGGACTGAAAGGGAGAGCTGTTGGGGGGAAAAAAGAAATACCTTAAACTAAAAAAAAAAAAGAAGGGAAGAGGAATGGGGGGTTTGAGGGGGAGGAGGGTGGAAGGGTGGGACTGGAGGGGGGAGTAGGGAGGGGATTGTGATTGAGATGTAACTTGAAGAAATAAAAAATAAATTATTAAAAAAAAGAATAGGGTTTATGTTGCAAAACTCCCTGTCCAGAGAACTTAGGCTCTGCCTAAGGTCTGTATCCACTATAGAAATGACAACCTCAGGAGCATGTGAGTTGTTCAAGGGAAACCTTGAATGCCCAAGTTATCAAAGAGCCAAAGCCTTTCCATGTGATCCAAGAAGAGAGGCTTTGAGAATCTGCACTCAAGCCTGCAGGAGCTAGCTCAGGGGCCTGCAGACTGCGCTCACTTTGAGTATGAGATGGCTTCTCTTCCCCTATCTCCTTGGGAATCTTGGCAGGACTGGGAGTTTCTGACACTCAAAAGTACATAGGATCCTAAACCTGGTCTTAGAAAGCACTGCATCCGTGGCATGTGATGCTCTGAGTTGCCAATCCCAGACATACCTGGAGACTCAGCTCCAGAAAAGGAAAAGAAAGCCAGAATCCTGACACACAGCTGGGGGCTACCACACAGCGTTACTTTTGACAGCATTTTCAGGCTGGGAGACAGATTTTCAGCATCTGACACCCTTTGAAGGCTGGGAAAGGATCCTCAAAGTCCTGTAGGAGTGGTGAGCAAGATGAAGTGTTAAGACACCCATTCTTCTATTCATGGATTCAAGGGCTGGCCCGACATGGCCATGTGATCTGACTTTACTAGAACCATTGGGCTGAGTTCCCATCACCATCTAACTCCTCAACCCAGCTGACACACAGAAGCAAGAACCACCATCCACAAAGACTTCACACTCAGGAAGGAAGGTGGTTTAATATAGATAATCTTGTCTAGAGAACAGATATCACTATATAAATCTGTGAGCAATTTGTACATGATAAAAATCAACATACTTCTGGGTCTCCTGCAGATGTTGAATATCAAGTAGCCCAGGTTGGCCAGGAACTCACTGCAAAGAAAAGAGTGGTCCTGAACTCCCAATTCTTCTGCCTTCAGGTCCTGGGTACAGTATTAGAGGTCTACACCACCACACCCACTTCATGCAGTGCAGGAGATCGAACCTAGAACTTCCTGCTTGCTAGGCAAGCACTCTACCAACTGAACTGCATCCCAGGCCCACTGAGTCATGCAAGCACAGGAACTGTACGTATAGTAACCCATGACACTGTTTAGTTTGGGTTATATCTTCCCCTTTTCTAATAACATAGTTGGCAGCCTAGCTACTTTGACTGCACATGCTAAATACCGCTACCCCTTTCTGAACAAGGCACTCAGCTACTTCAAATCCCCACTTGCACTGGGCTACATGTGCACCCCTCCCTGAACAATGGGATAATCCTCTCACCTAACAATCAGACTTGAACAGTTTCTACTCAAATCTATTTCCAATGCATCAGGTACACAGACTAAAGAGGATGATGTGACCTGACCTGGTCTTGGGTGCATGCACAGTAAAGCAAAACTGTTTTCTCACGTAAACTTCTGAGGAAAATCCCCTATTTAACATTTTATGCCTGTGCATAACAGGCATGCATCTGATTAATATCTGAAGGAAGAAACACACACAGTAGAAAATGATTAATGACCAAATCTATCAATCAAAACAGAGGACAGACCTCACCATACCCCTTAGTAGCCACACTTCTCTCTTTCTCTTTAACTCCTTAAAAGGAAGCTCCAAACAACAATCCAATAATCCAGGCACCATGTATTGTTCTCACTCATGTGGCCTGCTGTTAATCTTGACAGTGTATCCTTCTTTAACACAAACTATCCTGTCACTCTGAGTAGAGATTTTTTTTTAGATTGTGTGTGTGTATGTGTGTGTGTGTGTGTGTGTGTGTGTGTGTGTGTGTGTGTTTGTATGTGTGTGCAGAACATATGTGCAGGTACTCATGAGGACAAAAGAGGGTATTAGATGCTCTGGAACTGGAGTTAAGGGCAGTAGGCAATTGTAAGCTGCTTAACATGGGTTCTGGGAACTGAACTCAACTCCAGTCCTCTGTAAGAGTAGCAAGTGCTCTTAACCACTGAGCCATCACCAGACTCCCACTCCAACTCCAGATAGTCATCTTCTTTTTTTTATAAATCCATGCAAGCCTTTAATTTCAACATTTTGGACAAGAGGCCAAGAAAATGGATATACTCAGCCTAGGTCCTGACTACTGGTAACAAGATGTCTCTAAGAACACCAGAATAAAAGAAGAGAAGGACCTGGAGCTTCACCCATATCACTAAACCCTTGCACAAGCATTTTTCCTCCCCTGACTTATGTACTCCCTATGAGGGAAATATGTCATTATTGTAAGCTAATAGGCATTGGTGTTTGCCAATATTTGTATTGAAAAGTAACCTAATAATGCAGATAGCCACCAATTTGGAAAGAATACAAGCTCTCCAGAGAATCTAAGACTAAATGCCTAGAAAATGGCCTGAGACACCACTCAGATGGAGGTGACCCTTCAGCTAAATCCTTGACATCAAGCAATACCATTCTGACCTGACATTCTTCAAGTGTTTGGAGTCTGGTCAAATAGCATCTGCTGGGCCATTGTCGAAGGAAGTGGCACTGACTGGCCTCTCTCCATGGATATAGGAGCGTGGCCCCCAAAACCCTGCTTTGGAGAAAAGGAGCAGGAAAGTGGATGCTAGCACCTGGAAGGCCAGAATCGGTCCTGTTGCTCCTTCCGAGCCTTTGAAGTCTTAGCCCTTCCTACTTTACCCTTTCTTAATCTCCTTGCTAGCTAAGAAGGCAACAGAATCCAAGTAGAGCTTGCAGGCTCCCTTCTCTGCCTCACCTCTACTTTTCTTGCTCTTTATTCTCCCCTCCTCCTCCATCTTCCTTCTCCTCCCCCTCAGCCACTAGCCAAAGCAACAAAGGAAACAATCATTCAGTTGATCATCGAGTACCCCCTCAAAACACCTTCTTTAATCCATGGCCATTGCCCTTCCGGAAGCATTGTGTGTAAATATAGTGAGTGGCCTTAGAGGGAAATAATGCTACCACATACTTCTGTGAGGACGTCATGCCCCTTTAAGAGGAGGCCCACTGTTCAGTTCCATTCTAGGCCACATCTCTGGTTTCAAAGCCCAGGTTTCCTTACTGTCTCATGCAGTGTTAATGCCCTGGCACCCTCCCAGCTTTGCATTGTGAGCCATAATCACTGGAGCCAACTTCCTCAGGACAGGTTGGTTTGGGGCTCCCCCTTCACTTCCCCAGGGAGTCTCCCCATATCTATGGCCAGGGTACTCCCTTCTCCAAGGATCCCCACCTTCGGCCATACAGGATACTCACAGGCTCTTGGAGCAGCAGCTAATATGCTAGGGTAGAGTGTCCTCCTTGTAGACTACTTCCACAATGGAGAGGACATACGCTGTTCTGTAGCAGTCATGAGGTGGGGAGTAGGTACCATGGGACACCAGTGTCAGAATGAATCAGGTTATCTCTGCAGTAGGCTTTAAAGTACCATGAGCAGCCCATACGTTAGGGAGTCCTAGGGACAATGGAACATCTACTGAAGGGGGTCATACCCCATTGCCCTTTCCTTCCCTCCAAGATAACAGTGTCCAGGGGCTCCCTGTGGTCCTATGTCAAGGAGAAGTCATAATCCGTAAGACAGGTGTAAGGCTAGTAGGGGAAAAGAGGAAATAACAAGGAAGAAATACACAGCAAAAGAGGATATGTACTGTTAATTGGACCCTGGGGTCTCACATTGGTTCCACCCTGCATGTACAGCCTCCTTCGGCAGCTGGGAGGCCTTGGGGACTAAGCCTATAATGTTGGTGTTGGAATGCTGTCTCTGAGGCACATAGGATATACTAGGACAAGACTGGACTCTCAAGACACTCCGTCCAGGTTCTCAATCCAGCCCCACTTTCAAACTGGGAAACCTCTCACAGAGGATCATGACCTGGGAAACTGGAAGGTCATGCTCATGGTTGGGAATAAACTGAGGTTTGGATGTGTAATTCCATCTAGTCTCCATGGCCTCAGGTTCCTTCTCGACTCCTTTTACAGAGAAGGACCTAGCACTAGGCTTCTCCCACCACGCCTATGTAGCGTAAATCTATAGAAGTTAGGCCTGTTTTCAGAAGAGAGAAATCAGAGGTCAGTGGCATCCTGGCTCACAAGCTAATAATTCAAGATTATAGGCACTAAATGGGGAACTTTGACAACTCAACACTTCTTCCCACAGTGCCTACACAGTTGGCTTTCCAACACTTTTAACAGCATGTGAAGGTCAGAGTGCCAACAGTGACGAAGCACAGAATTATGCATCTCAGTCCAGGTAGGTTTTGGGCTAAGAACTTGAAACAAAGAAGCCGCTGACCTCAGCAGGAAGCAAGACAGGAAAGAATTTCGAAGACAGAAAGATCACTCCACCTACGCCACATTGCTATGTCTTTAGGGGAACCAAGCTCTCTCTGGGTCTTTTCTTCAGTTTTCTATTCGTAAAATCATTGTGTATAAAACCACCTAAGTTTTACACCAAACAACAGACCATCTTCAAGACTTCTCCTAGCTCTCAGGCTCTTGTGCTATGACAACCCACAAGTGTCTGGACGACCAGACAGAATCACCTGCCAGGCTAATGGGATGAGAAGGGTTAATCCACTGCCGGGTCTGTCTCTGGTGTTCTTAGAGCAATGCCCATCACCTCTTCCCGGAACTGACAAGAGTGGAAAGGCACTTTGACCTGTTCCTAATGTATCACCTACACTCGGCTTTTATGACCACACAGCATAGCAGTGTTCATCTTGCTGACTTCGACCTGTCTGCTTCTCCCATTCTAATAAGCGCTACATATTGTCCTTTAAATCAACTCAAAGCTATCCCTATTTTATTTTTCAAAATAGAGTTGTCCCGGGCAATAATATCTGTGAAATCAGGAGCTCAAAGTGCTACTTCTATTTTTTCACCAGTGCATCCAAACACACAAACTATAATAAGAAACATATCTGTGGCCCTCCCTATATCATCTTGTATGCCAGCGGCTTGTGGGAGCTGTGGATCCCCCGAGGAACCCACTTGGTCTTCATGGGCAATGTCTTTAGATCAAAGTTGTTTTCTACCTTCCCAGAGAAGATACACAGAGAAGCCAGAGTTTAGGTGACTCTGCCAAAAGCAGTGAGCCCAGCTTCAAGCACAAGTGTGCCCAATTCCAAATCCCAAGACTTTGCTGCTCTTCTGAGCAAGCGTCCAGCTTGTCTGCAGGCTACGGGTGTGACAAAAGTCAAACGCTGACCTTTATCACACATTCGACCTAATCCCATCCCAAGAACTTGACAGCCAGATTTTCCACAATAACCTGAAAGGAGACAGATTCTTTTATGCCTAAGCAGGTCTGGTAGCCAGTGGATGGAGATGGTCAGAAGGATGTGTTGGAGGAGTCCTGACCCATGGACCATGGTGGCAGGTGCTATGTCTATGTGCCAGTAAGGTTCGCAGATTTATTCCCCATTGGGGCAATGCTAGAGTCTGCTATTCCCATTCTGATGCTATACAGTGGCTCAGCCAGCCCTCCCCAAACACAGACCAGTCACAAAGGATTCTGGGTGTGGCAGCACATGAATCAATCACATCCATCAGGTCCCCAGGGAAAACAAAGGCAAGAGCACATGAACAGATCAGGGTTATCATCTCAAACACAGGGACACCCAAGCTTTCACGCCCAGAAGCACCAAAATAAAGGGCTTCTCCCTCAGCCTACAACTCGAGGGCTGGTGGCCAAGGTCATCTTATGTAACCTTTCATAAAACAGTAAGGGAAATCCAGAACCAAGAAAGAAGCAGTTGTGACACATCCAAGGGCACTTAGCAGTGTCAGGGCAGTGTTGGAACCCAGGCCTAGAAAGTCTCAGTTCCATGCCGAGTTAGCAGCCACAGGTCCTACACTTATTTCTGTCCATGAGGCTCTGATGAAATTGTCAATTACAGCACTGTCTCTTAAATTCAGGAATCGATAAAGTGTAAGTGGGGAGCCCAGTTACTCATATGCATTCAACACCAACAAAGAAAAATGAAGAGGGAAAACTACCCGGTTCATTATCCCTGGGAAGTGTTTTCCCAGCAGCAAGTCAATAATCATCAGAAACAGTCTAGAGGAGGAGCTAAGGCAAAAAGATGCAGAGACCATGCCTGTGGGGAGAAGACCCTGAGTGCCATCTCAGCCTAAAGAGCCTCCCCTGTCAGTCATGCAATATGCCAGCTGCAGAAAGATCTAACAGGCATCCCACTTGATTCTAACACCACAGACCTCTAAGTCTTCTCCCAGTGGGCATGCAAGAGAGCCAGAGGTTGGCAAGAGAGGAGTGATGGCCCTATAAACAAAAAGAACAGAGAAAAGGTGGTCCCCACAGACACTAGATGGGTGGAAAGACGCACAGGTCACTATTTCTCCTCCCATTGTGTACTCATATAATCCAGAGAGTCAGCCCAAGTAAATTAGCTAGTTCACAACAGTAAACAATCCTGTGAACTGAATGGTTTGAAAGCGGGGTTCTGATTTCCTAGTTTGTTTCCACAGTGGTGGATGATCCCAGAAGGTATTTACAATCTCTTCATTTCTGAGATAAAACAATGAAGCTACATAGAGAAGCAAACAGGACCAGTGAGGTGGCCCAAGACGTGACAGTGCTCGCAACTAAACCTGAGTTTAATCTCTAGGACCAACACAAGATAAAGGAGAGAGTCAACTCCTACAAGCTGCCTTCTTGCTACCACCACACATACACACACATACACACACACATTGTGACACTTGTACCCTACACACAAAATAGATAGATAGATGATAGATAGATAGATAGATAGATAGATAGATAGATAGATAGATAGATA
>CAJQZJ010032031.1:16581342-16615824 GCA_907164525.1 Lophiomys imhausi | reverse complement strand
CCCCCCCCAGAATACATAAGACCACCAACTCTACGGTGCGCCCCCCCCCCCTTCTTAACGGTGTAAAACTCATGGCATTTCTAGATAAGGAAGAAGGGAGGGGACAAGGAGAAGCCTGTGAGTGTCAGTTGCTTCATCTTGTACAGCATGGTCTCCAAACTTAAAATCTAAATTAGTTATTAGCAGAAAATAGTGACTTCTGACAGCAAAGTAGAAAGACAGCTATGGGGGGGCGGGGAGAGAGAAACTGAAAGAAGGGGCGGGACATGGAGAGGAAGACCAATAAGAATAAAGTACAACGGAAATGGTATCAAACTTATACTAGAGACACGTGTATCTATAGATCTGCGCAGCTCAGTAAATTCAAAACCTCTTTGTGTAGTGGGCAGCAGCTAAGGAAGAACCCCACAGCTGGTCAAAGGGCAGGGAATAGGTGTCTATGGACTGCTGTGTCATAAATGAGACATCTGTCTCACTCATTCTTCCTCCGAGGCTCAGTGAAAATTGAGAGGAAGCCAGGGAAAAGGTAAGAGCCAGAGGTTAGGGAAGAACTGGAGGAAACACTATCTCCTAGATAGGACAGGACAGAAGCTGTGATTGCCTCCATAAGACCTCCACAAGATCAGTCAGTCAGCATTCAAGGAGGAGAAACAGGACTCATAAGACCCCCCCCACACACACACTGCGAGCTGAAGAGCTACTGACAGCTAGCTGGTGGCTGCTAGGGAAGGGAGAGTCAGTTTTCTTTAAGGGTGTGGGCACTGTTAGGCTGACCATGCTCCAGTGGATGGGCCCACACCCAGGAATACAAGGGCAGCTCAAATTGGACCCAGTTGGGTGTTTTCTTCAAAAGCCTTGAAACTAGGAGGGTGAGGGAAGGGGAGATCCAGAAGGTGTTAGGGGAAGAGAGGAGATGACTATGAAATTCGTCCAAAAATAAAAATTTTTAGAGAACAAAGTATGTATGAAAATGTCAAAACCAAACCATAAGTTAGAATTTAAAACTAATTTTAAGAAAAAAAGCAGTGACTTCAACTTCTTAATATTTTTATAACCACAGTGACATATTTTTAAAATACTTATTTCAACCAAGAAACATTTACCCAGAACAGAACTTCCTCTAAGTATGTTCATTTTCTTTCAGAAAATTAAGCAAGTAAGTTAATATTCAGTGTCAAAATCAAGATGTATAACGTGCTCTAGTTCTTATAAAATTATTTCCGTCAATCTGTAATCTAGGTATCTAGCTATACCCTCCAACTTTCCAAACTGGGGGAGGGGTGAAACATTGAGTGGCTGTCTCTCAGTTTCTGTGATTACTTACTTCATAGGTATTAAGATGTTAAGCAATTTTAAAAAATTTTTTCTTTCCTGAACTTCACTGTTGTTTGAATTGCTTACAGTAAATATTTCAAGACCAATTTGTTCATCATCTCTTAAACATTCCTGAATGGTTTAAATGATCACAACTAAGCATAAATACCTGTGAATTTCCAAACAACATTCTGAGAAGCCGCTCACCAAGCCATTGCCAAACTACAGTGGCATGATTTGCTCTCTCTTCCCGGTGCTGCAGCCCACTACAGAGCAACCTCGCAGTCACAGAACTGGAGAGTCCCCTGCTGCTGCTTCTGTGGCTGCTGTCTCCTGGTGATGATCCCTACCATTTACTGAATGACTCTAACCACCAGGTAAGGGTATGGGCTGATATTCTCCTTTGGATCCTCAGAGCAACACTGTAAGATTATGAGGATCTGTGAGCCTTTCATTCATTTGCTATGGAAGGAACTAGGGCCCAGAGAAGTGAATTTCCCCCAGGTCCTCAGCTGGATGAAGTCAGATCTGGGCTTCAGTGCACTTTCTGTTTGGACACAAAGCCCAGGTTTTTAGCAAAAATGCATGGCTAGAAATTGATGCATTGTACAGAACCCAAATCTATTTTTTTTCTTCATATTGAATGTGTGCAGATGTGTGTGTGCACACATTCAGCCATATTGGATGCATGTAGAAATCAAAGGTTGACATTAGGATGTCTTCTTCAATAATTTCTTTGCCTTATTTTCTGAGACATGGTCTCTCACCAGCTAAGGCTTGTTTAGACTACATTAAGAGAACCCCTAGATCCACTTGTCTCGGCCCCTCTACCCTGCATCTGTTTCATAGGCCCATGCCACTATGTCCAGACTTGTAGTTGGCTGTTAGGAATCTGAACTCAGGTCCTCACGTTTGTGCAGCAAGCCCTTGCCTGCTGGGCCATCACCCCAGCCTTCCCCAATCCAGTTTTTCCTGTAACTTCTAATTAATGCCATACACTTGGGGTCAGAGAGCACATGTCTAAGCTCCTCCCACATGGGAGGAGCCTTCTAATACCCAAGGTCATAAACCATAAGGCTCTCCTCACCTGCCTATCTCTTTTCCTCCCCAGTGGATCCCACAACAGACGCAAAGGATACTGAGAAGAGGCTGTGTTTCTTTCCTGGTATGTGACGAAGTCACTGGGTGAGCAATTTGATCAGAATAATGAAGTTTCTAGCATGTGTTTACCTATATGCTGTACCCTTTACATTCTGCTCTGAGGAGTTCCCCAACAGCTGGGATCCTATGAGAGTTTCAAACCACAGGCATCTTCCAGCTCTCCAGATTATGGAGAGGTGCAGCAGTGTGCGGGAAGTCATTTATATCTAGCACAGGAGTGTATTATAGGCATTTTCCAATTTATCTTCCTAATGATATTTTTTCAGGTACTCATATTTAAATGAGTCTCTACTCCCATAACACCTCTGACTGACATTGAAGAAGGGAGGAAAGTAGGATAAAATGCTAAGCACATTTTCTACCAAGTGTGAATCCTCCAAGAAGGACTTGCTGAGCGCTTGCTCTCTGGCTGGGCAGGAGGGGACGAGACCCTGCAGGGTTGTGAAGGAGGGGGACTCTCCCAGAACCACAATCTCTCCAGAGTCTGATCCTCACATAGAGATGCATCAGCCTCACCAGCTGGCTACACACACTGTCTGGTGTATCCCACGCCAACATCAAAGGCATCTGGGCATGGATTCCCAGCCTGACCACGAACATTCTCCCAGAACTGCAAGATTCCCAGCAGGGTCTTATTCTGGGAAGCCCAGTTCTGGATAAATATTATGCTCCTTTGGCTCTGCACAGAGCTTCCCATCAAAATGCACACCTGTGTTGGCAGCAGGGTTATGGACCCAGGCCTGGAAAACATGGCTTCATGCCTAGGAGAGCATGCCTCGGCATAAGAACAGAGAGACCCAATATAGCTCAGCCCAGACTGAGTCAGGTCACTGACCTGGCTACCCTGTCCCTAAATTCCCCCTTCAGCACCCTTGATGTCACCTCCTTTATGTCCTAAAGTGCAAGCCCCCCAGTACATATGCAAGGTTCTCTATTCCCTCATGTTCCCCAGGCTTGCTATCTTTTGCAACAGAGTGAGACACTCCCAGCCACAGCACAGAAGGAACCTCCACAGGAGTCAGGCAGAAACCAGAGTCTGAAATTACGTTTTCTCACTCTCCTCCTATTTGAAGGAAAGTCTGTGTGGGGCTGGCTGTGATCACACACTGTAAGTGAGAGAGCTATCTCAAACAGCATCCTCCTCCTACCCTTCCTCCTCCCCCCCTGCTATCCCCTCTCCAAGCCTTCAAGACCTCCCTCCTCCATGGATGTTCCAGTTCACTGACTCACAATATGCAATTCTTCATCCCCTCTAGCACCACTGAGAACCCCAAAAACCCCAAAAAGAAAAAGAAAGCATAGGTACAACCTCATAGACACAGGAAGCAAGATGCAGGTCATGCTTAGAAGGAGCGTCATATGGGGGACAATAAAGGGGACATTCAGCCTTAAGGATCCTACTAAGACAAGGATAGGGCAAGATGGCCTCTGACATTCACAGCCCTAGGAAACTGCTGCCTCCCTCTTTCTAATTAATTCATACAAGGCCATCCATGATCCTGAGGCATGGTCCCCTTCTCCAGTGCTGCCTGGTTCCCATACCCACTCCCAGTGTCTCTAAGGGGAGTTGAAGAGGCAGCTGACTCACAAAAGGCCACTTAACATGTAGTATCCTGTTGTTTAAGACATGGTGCTACCTGGGAGTATTGGCACTGTGCAGTTTCTTGTCAGGTAAATACCCAAAGATCTACCACATGTCACTCTGCTTCATGACCAATGTCTAACAGTAGTGAGGGTACACGTCACACATACCTCTTCATGCAGACAAGACTAAGAGCTCAAAAACCCGAGGGCCACTACTACAAGTGACAACACACAGCCAAGAATAAATCTAGTCCCAGAAGTCATGATCTCAATACCTTACCAAATATTTGTTCTAAAATATGCTCATAACCCGATCCAAGAACCATGCTCAGCATAGACAATCCACCAGGGCAAAGGACCAACTGCCCTGTTGGTCCTTCTCTGTCAAAAATGAAAGATGCTAATACCAAGGGTGTTGATCTGAGAGTGCCCACCTTTCCATCAAATTTTCTGTGCAAAGATGGGATGGATTTCTTTCTTGGAAGCTAGTGCCCCTGACATCCAGCCCTCTATCCCAAGCTCCTGAAGAGCACCATTGCTTCCCCCAGAGACCTGCACATCTTACTATAAATTATTAAGGGATGGTTTGGGCTTGGCTGAGTGAACAGAACTTATTGATTATAGTTCACACAACTTACTAAGCCTTAAGTATTATTCCTCAGTTCAAACGGCCCTTGTCTTTCATTCATCTTGGCCAAGAGTCCAAGCATGTGAAAATTTATAGTGACCCAACCTCACTCAAGACAGGGCCTCTCACCCAGGCCCACCTATGTGCCTTTCCAAATCAACTGGAAACTGGGGTGAAAGCCAGCCTTTCCAGACATAGCAAGTCTTCAAAGAAGGCACATATTTCTAGAACCTTCAATGCCCTCTCCTGAGTGTATTTATTGGAAAGGGTCGTAGAGAAGAGGCCAAAGGAAAAGTCAACACATGCTTTGTGCCTTTCCCTTAGATTATCTGACTCAGGTCGTACCCAAGAATAGCAAGCCAAAATGGGCTGACCCCCAAAACCACCACCAAAATGGGGGTCAGCAAAGCAACAGCCTGTAAACTAAATCTGCTTGCCATCTATGGACAGAAGTGAAGTTTTATTAGAACAACTGTGCTCATCTGTTCTGTGCTGTCTACAGCCAGTACCATACGGCAAAGACACCTTTGAATAGCTGCAGAAGGGCTGGAGCGATGGCTCAGCCATTAAAGGCTAGGCTCACAACCAAAAATATAACAGTAGCTACAGAAGCATGGTCTGCCACAGCTCAAAATTATCTGGCTTTTAAAAATAAATAATAAATTGATTACAGATTCTTGGGCTACAAAACATTAAAAAGTACTTTGGAGATTTGTTTTGCATGTATACGTGTATTCATATATGTATGTGCGTATGGACAGAGATGTGCATTCATATATGTATGTATGTGCGTATGGACAGAGATGTGCAGCAGCCAGAAGCTGATGTCAAGAATCTTCCTAGATCACTCTGCATTATGCATTGAGTCAGAGTCTCTCATTTGGACCCAGTATAGCTATTCTAGTCAGACAGCTTGTTCCAGGGAGCCGTCTATCCCTGCCTTCCAAACCCTGGAATTACCAGCAGGCAGCCATGCCCACACAGCCTTTATGTGAGTGCTTGGGATCCGATCTCTGGTTCCCACATTGACATGGCAAGTACGTTACTTGTTGAACCATCTCTCCAACCCCTTCTGGGCCTTTTAAGAGTAAATAATATCTCTAGGATATATTGGTAATGCAGGAAAAGAGTGGGGGACAGTGATCCCAGAGACTTGTTCCAACCACTCAGGAAACTAAAAGGGGGATCAGGTGCCTGGTACCCAGGGCTTTCAGGAGGTAGACAGAGCTTCACAAGGATCATTGTTCTACCTCAGACAACCAAGTGTTGCATGTGGCTATTCTAAGACACAGCCTCACTGTACTCATGTCCACCCAACACCTGGAAGCCTAAGACAGGCAATGTCTGCTTCAGGAGGGCAGGTAGTCATATGTTCCATGTCCAATCGGCTCAGGGGCAGAGATTGGCTTCCCCAAAGCTGTCCCTTAGCAGGGTTTCATTCAGCAAACAACAACCATCTACCAGCTCTAGCAACTCTGATCCCATCATGCACACTGGGAGGCACTGTCCTAGGGTGTTTCTCTGCTGCTGTGATAAACACTCACCAAAACTAACTTGGAGGAGGGAAAGGTTTATCTGACTTACAGGTTATGTCAAAGGGGCCTGTCTTAGTTACCTCTCTATTGCTTTGAAGAGACACCATGGCAAGGTGGTATGGCAAAGAAAGCATTTAGTGAGGATAACATGTGATTCCAGAGGGTTGGAGATCATGATCATCATGACAGAGAGCACAGTAGCAGGCAGGCAGGCATGGTGCTGGAATGGCAACTAAGAGCTATGTCCTGAACTTCAAGTTTAGAGGCAGAGAGAGAGAGCTAATTGGGAATAGTGTAGGATCTTAATACTTCAAGCCACCCCAGGACACACCAATTCCAACAAGGCCACACCTCCTAGTCCTTCCTAAACACTTCCACCAACTAGAGACCAAACATTCAAATATAAGAGCCTATGAGGCCATTCTCATTCAAACCACCACAGGAATTAAGGCAAGAACTTAAGGCAGGAACCTGGAAGTAGGAACTGAAGCAGGGACCATGAAGGAACACTGTTTACTAGCTTACACACTCTGGGACTGCTCAACGACCTTCCTTATGCAACCCAGGACCACCCCTATCCACGGATGGCACACAATAGGCTAGGCCATGCAGTATCAATTAGCCATTAAGAAAAATGGCTTACAGACATGTCCACAGGCCATCCCAATGAAGGCAACTCCTCAGTTGAGGTTCTCTCTTTCCCAGTAGGTGAAGTTGACAAGTGAAATTGACTATGACACCCAGAAAGGCAGCACAGCATATCAGCCTCCATGAAGCTAAACTGAGAATCCCAGCTCTTGGCCCCTATGATTCCAGGCTTTAGTTTTCTCTTTATCCAGATGGGTTCATGCCACATGCTGTATTTTATCCCTAGTTCTCAATCCATCAATGCATAATTACTAAGCACCTCCTATGAACCAGACCATTTCCTAGGGATTTGACATAGAGTAGCTCCAAGAACGGCATGCTGACTGCCTCAAGGAGCACATAGACTCTAAACACTAATCAACCTGAATGTCACGAACAGCCACTAGCACTGAGATAGGGCTCTCCATACCATGCTCAGCAAAGGACACTAAGGCCACAGCAGTGAGGCCAGGTCTCCAGAATTACATAGCTAGAAAGGATGAGAGGGTGCCAGTGACACCCAGGCACAGTCAGGCTATTAGGCACATGTATCTAAAACCTATGATCCCCTGCCTTCAGTGAGAGGACTGCCAGTGGTTGCCCATACTGTGGTTATCTCTGTGCTGACTGGTGGTACCGAACTCAAGTTATACCAAATCTTTCATCCATTATCATGAGGAATGCCGTGGAGCATGTCTCCCTGGATGGGAAAAGCAGTTCTCTTTTCAATCATGGTGGACAGGCCTAATTCAAACTCCTTAGCATTGGTGGCCTTGCATCTTCCTCTTTGCGTGCTGCCCTGCTGGCTTGGGATCTAGAAGAGAAGTGATCATGGGACCCAGAGAGAGCCTGGCCCAGCCCATTGGGCTTGGATAACATAAGGATTCTGGGAGAGGCTGTGATCTATGAGTGCCAGAGTGCCTGGATGACAGAGATATGGCTGGTGCACTCTGCTACGGTTTGAATGGTTACCCCTCAAGCTTGGTTCCCAGGCTGGAGGTATTGAAGGGCAATACGATGATTGAGAACTATGGCCTAGAGGGAAGACTGTCTGATATTGGAGCTCTAGAAGATCTGAGGGCCCTCATTACTGCTCATCTCCTTACTTACTCATGATGTGAATGCTAGCTTAGACATATGCTCCCAATGCTATGTGCAGCATAATTAATCCTATGAGGCTACCCGACCTTGAGTTTCCAGAACAGTGAGCCAAAATAAACTTCTCTATACTTCCTAAGTACCCTGCATCAGGTATTTTGGTACAGTGACCAATGCTGAATTAACTATCCTCAGTTTAATTCCCTTTTGTATTCCCAGGATTTCAGTGATGCCCTATTGAAATGTCCCAGTCAGATTGTCAACATAACCTAAGGCATGGGGTTGGAAAGTCCTGCACCCCATCTTAGACTACCGTGGCTTGAGAGAAGTGATGTTACCTTCAAACCAGCATTCCCATTGTATTTTAGGAAATATCAGAAAATTTCCAGAGGAGGGCAAAAGTGAGGCTCTGGGACTACTCGACTACATAAAACATGTTTGTCACTGACAATACTTGGACGTGCAGGAACTGGTATATGCACTGCTCCTCTTTCAGAAGAGGAATGCAGAACTGTATGCAATCCTGGGGCTCAATAGGATCACCCTCTATCCCAGTCACTCCTTTAAGCCTGGTGATGAGGTTCATGTCTTCAGTGTTCATTCCAGGGCCAGGATAGAGCAAAGAAGACAGGAGAAAGGGGAAGAAATCAACACCAGATTAGGAAGGTGGAGGGCTGTAGAAGATGGAGTGGATCAATCCACCTAAAGGCTCCATCTGACATGAGCTTAGACTGGGGCTGCCACCTCGCCCCCTGCCTCTACAGTGTAGACATCCCTCGGTGCTTTCAGCGGGGCCCTGGTAGCCAGAGCCATCTTCCTTCTGCTTCTGGAAGCCAGGAGAAGTCTCTGGGATCCCATGGCACTTTTGAAACTTTATGCTTTCCGTCTCCCCTCTTTGCCTTTTTCTCTTGGTGTAGCATCCTGGTCTAACATCTGCACAGCTGTTAATCTTTGTGTCTTAGCTTTGTGACTTCATGTGGACCCACCAAACTCAAGAGCTAGAAGGTACCTTGGAGAACATTTCCAAACAAGTATTCCAGACGCAGGCATGTCTCCCTCCAGGGTTTGGGAGTGTGGGGCGCGGGGGCAGGCTGACTGGCTCTAGGCAGAAGCACAGCTGTGTGGATTTTCTCAGAGCACATTCTCAGAGGAGGGGGGGCATTTTTAAGCTAAGGCGCTGGCATGGCTACTGGATCTTGGAAGGAAGGATGGAAATAAAACGCCAGACGTGCAGAGCAAGAATTCCACGTGGAATGCTATTTTTATATGTTGCCCCCACAAGCTAAGCAATGCCACAGGCTCTGCCCCTAAGTGTTGCCTCCAAGATGTAAGATCCTCAGCTAAGATTCTGGTGCTGGAATGTAGAAAGCTACTCAGGGAGAAATGGAAGCATAATGGAGTATAAAACTGACTCAAAGATGCAGGGAAACAGTATTTTTCTGTAATATCGTGCATGTGTGTGTGTGTGTGTGTACATGTGCATGTGTGTGTGTCATAATTCAACACTGCTCACAGCATAGGAGACTGGATTATGCACCTAAACTTGAGATAAGGGATGGGGACTTGAGATGAGGAAGGGGAATTCACCTTTATCCCTCACTTCTCTCACAGAATTGTGTGTACCCAAATTCAAATTCATCCAGTGTCAGCAGCAGAAATCCAGAGTTCCCCCAGCCATGGTGGGAAAACACAGATGTGTACCAGCAGGGAGTCCAGCAAACCTCCAAGTTTCATACAGCCCATTTTGCAAATGGAAAAAAAAAGCCTCCCCCCCCCAAAAAAAAAGGCACAGAAACAAACCCGAGCTGCAGGCTGTGAACTTTATGGGATGCTCTTTTAGTTGATATCACTATCTGTACTCCTTTACCACTCTGTCCACCTCAAAGAGGCCAGAATGTGGGGCAGTGTGGGGCCAAGATGTGCCCTCGACTAAATCTTTCTGCTAAACACATTAATGTTTGGGGATTCTAGACAGAGTGTGACTGGCAGTTTAGTCTATGAAAGATAACCTCTTCTCCAGTGTGGTCTGTGGAGAGCCCCAAGAGCATCCACAATACCTCTACCTAGCCCAGCTCAGCTCCTCTGGGGGAAGCTCTGGAAAGTCAATTCACACAAAGGGGACATCATGGTTCTTGTCTGGTCCACCTCTCATGGACACCATATGCTTATTGGTGCTTGCGGGGCCCAGCCCAACTGAGAGATCAAGTACGGAGGAAAAAGAAAAGTATCAGCAACAGAGAATGGGAGTCACTGTGGAGGACCCCTCCCCTGAGACAAATGTACGATCCCAGAAAGGAGCTGAATACAGAAGGCTGGGAGAGGAGAGAAAAAAACAACAACAACAAAAAACTCCATCCGTGGAGAATGTGTCAGTGCAAAGGGGGCTAGAGAACATGATGGAGGTGTGACGTGGGCAGCAGGGGCCTGGACCAATTTGGCTTCTGCTTCTGGAAAGGGCAGCACACGGCTGTGAGCAAAAACCCATGAGCTCTGGCAGACGTGCCCGCTCCTAAGTTAGGACGCTAATTCCTCTATTTCCCAGCTCTGTGATTTCAATGTCCTTTTCTGGGTCTGCTGCTGCTTCTGGAAACAGAAACAATATGCCTCACATTGTGTGTGGGAGGGGCACTAAAAGCAGGTAATATGGGGCCCACACCTGGCCACATCTGGGTAGCAGCTGCAGCGAATAGTTGACAGAGGTGCACACCCGGCTCCTCACTCCCCCTTTGCTCTGAGAATTTCAAGTACATACCCCTCCAAGAACACAGAGTTTGTCCTCCCTGCCTTGCTGTGAACCTCATGGTTTTCTCTTGTCTCAAATACCACAGACCTAAGGAAGCATTGCGCCCTCGGTTCCTGGGGCTATGATATCATCCGCAGTGAAGAAAGACAGGCATCAGTGACTGTTGCTAAATCACAAATAATACAGACATTGGCACGGCAGTAATAATGGTAATAATGGTAATCTTCTCAATTATCTTTCATTAAGTTAAACTAGGAACTTTTTTTTTATCTTTTACCCCCCCAGGAAACATATTTTTGACTTGCATTTTTGGAAAAGGTGTCCCATCCACATTTTAAACAGCCCTATGTTGGTTTCCTGAGTCCAGGAAAGTATCCTCTCCTGCCATGGTTGGAAAGGTAGGATCTGGAAAAGCAGAGACCAGGGCCAGCACTCCTGGGGGAAGTGCTTCCAACGCCCGGCCCAAAAAGCACAGAAGTATCCTGATGGACTGCTCCCAGGTTACCCAGTTTGAGAATCCAGTTGTTCAGGCACAGCAATAACTTGCCAGGGTCAGGTACCAATTTGATCTAGAGGAAGCCCCTGAACTATTCAGCCAAGAACCCACCAGCCAGGGCTCTAGGACATCCCACCTCCAGAAAGCAGCCTCTGTCCCAGGGCTATTCCCAAGTCATGCCCCATCAGGAACTGAGTCCCAGTGTCCCCCACCCTGTGCATCAATATCAGCTACCAGACGTTTCTGGCATACAGCTGTACTACCAGGAACCGAACTCAAATTGACCAAATGCACAAAAGGCCCTTCCCACAAGAGTCACTCTCCCCTCCCCCACTGCCTGGAAGAATAGAGCCCAGGCACAGAAGCCATGGTAGATCTAGTTTAAATAATACGGATCTCATATTTCACTCTGAACATTCCAAATGAAAAGGTTCAAGTAGGGATCAATGTCTTTTGTTGTTGTTCCATTAGGAACATGGAACCACCAACCAAGGTCACTGTGAATAGCTACTAAAAGGAGGAGTCCACAGGGTTCCTCAGCTGGCAATACCAGCTCTTCAAAGCAGACCTAACAAATTCCTTGGGGCGAAGCCAGGCCAGATTTTCCATAACCATGACAAGTCTGCTATTTTTCACCCTCTGAAAGCCTGGGTGATGCCACAGGACGCACAGCAGAGAAACAACCAAGATTCCCTGCAAAGGGTTCCAGACAAGGACACAATAGCTCATCTCCAGTGAGGTAAACTAGAAGACACAGAAGCCCCTGAGCTCTTGGGAAAGGCAAAAGTCCAAGGGAGAGCCCGAAAAGACCCCTGGTCTCTGGTTGTAGAGTCGACCTTCTCAGGGCTGCCTACCCCGAGAAGTTCCTGTTCAGAGACTCTGCACATAGAGAAACATGACATCACAAGTCTGTGGGCAAGGCAGGATCTAAAAGTCTTGGGGAAAGTGGAAAACAGTAAGCAAGGAAGGCAGAGGAAGAAAGGGAATGGGCTAAAATGGCACTGATATCCCCAGCTTCCCTGATCATGTGATGGCAAGCTCTATTCTGAGGAAAAACCATCCCCTAGGGAGAACTCCTAGCCACCTCTCTTTTGCAAACTGTGGCTTCCCTCCATGAGCACACAGGTAGCCTCCTATCCAGTTCAGTCTGAAGGAGGGTGTTTTTACTGGAGCAATGAGTCGCCTGGTAGCAGGGGAACCAGAGAAGCAGTGACACACAGCTGTTCTGCCTCAGGAAGGAGTCAGCAGAGTTTTTCCTCCCAGGCCAGGGGAACCACATGGCAAAGTCACAAATCCCTATACAGTGTCTTGGGACTTGAGCTGAGCCCAAATAAAACTCAAGAGATCTAAGATCACTTCTGGCTCTTCTAAAAAAGGAGTATTAAAGATAAAGAACCCATGAAGTGGGGGGAGAGGGCCTAATACAGGTATTAGAAAAGTGACCTTAAAACCAGATTCAAGAAAGAACCAAGCTTCCTTCTAGCAGGAAAGGAAAACATTTACTAAATTGGCATACCACTATCACCTTTTTTTTTTTTCTAGCATGCTTCTGAACTGGATTTTAAAAAACAGTTGTACCACTGTTTTGCTTGTTTGGGTAACAAAAGCAAAAACAAAAAAAAAAGCTTCCAATCAGAGTTGTCCTAGTTTGTTTTCAATGGCTATGGTACACAGTGTGACCCAAAACAACTTAGTGGAGGGAAGGGTTTATTTGACTTATCCCTCCATCTTCCAACCCATCATGATAGAAGCATCTGGACAGGAACTCAAGCAGGAACCTGGAAGCAGGAACTGAAGTCGAGATGGAGGAGAAACATTGCCTCCTAGCTCACTCTCCATGGCTTCTCAGGGCCATTTTTCCCAGAGGTGGCACCACCTACAGTGGGCTGGGCCCCTCCCTCATCAATCATTAATCAAGAAAACAACACACAAGTGCCTACAAGCCAATCTGATGGAGGTAATTCCTCAAGTAAGGGTCTCTCTTTCCAGGTGACTCAAGTTGGCACAACCAGTACAAGAATCCTTTGCTGAGGTTAGAAGGGAATGTATGAAACAATGTAAAAACATTATGACATGACACTTTGGAGATTAAACTACACAGATAAAAGGAAGCCTGTACAGAGACTCAAGTTAGATCCCTTGTGCCCTAGTGGCATTTGCCAATGAAGTTATGGCTTGGGAAAAGCCAGAATTCTGGTTGCATTCTGGAGCCTTGAGGGTGTTCTGGAATCAGCTAGGTAAAACTCACTAAGTTATTATAACCTTGATCATCACTACATGAAAATTTACCAAGAACAACATTGAAGCTCTGAAGAGTCCATACCAACATGCAGGTTCCCAGGGACATTCTAAGTTCCCCTTAGAGAAGATGATGTGAGAATCAACAGAGCCCACACACAGTTTTCAGACATCAAAGAACTTTGGTCAAGTTCCTGTTGCCAAAAAAAAAAAAAAAAAAAAAAAAACCCTTCTCTTATGGAGATGTAAACAGCATCTACCCTTCCTCCCCCAGTCACTGCAATGAACCAAGGCAAGATTCCACCAGAGTGCACTCTGGGGAACCAATGAATTTCTTTGGCTTCCTCACAGTGCCATGTAGGGGAGGTTGCAGGCAGGAGCATGGGTAACTTTTAAACAGCCTCATTGGAAGAACCAATGACTTCTCCATGACTATGTAAATGGAGGCCCTCTCCCCCTACTATCCTGTAGCCTCTCTCAGAGACCCTCAAGGCCACATGCAAATAGAGCAGGATTGCATATGACTGGCTGTGAGCTGAAGGCTGAATACTCAGGTGAAGGTCTCATGGCGGGCCCCACCCACTCTGTCCAAGAGGGAACATCAACAGTAAACAAGCCCAGCCGTGATGACCTTCGCCAAGCCATTCAAACACATGAGGTGGAGGGACCAAGCAAATTGGTTCAGGTGGACAAAGGCACCCACCACCAAGTCTGCCAACAAGAGTTCAATTTCCCACATGGTGGACAGAAAGAACCAACTCCTGCACCTCCAATCAATCTTTTGCCATGGCATGCCTTTCTCCCCCACACACAAAATAAAAGAAAAACAAGGTGGAGAATGATAGAAGAAGATGCCCAATGTTGATCTCTGGCTTCTATGCACCCACTCCTACTCATACACAAGAATACAAGGACAGTTCTGGAACTGGTGGTGGTGGGGGCAGGAATTAAAAGTTCTAATTCAGGTGACAGATTGCTAATGCCTCTAACACATTCTCTGTAGTGGGGATAATAGTGAAGACAGAGACAAGGCTGGGCATCCATGTTCTCCTTTGTCTCAATACATTGATCACACTACATCAGGTAGAAACCTAGACCATAGAGAGAAATATCAACCAGACCCACTCAGCTCTGAGGACATAGATGAACATGGATATCCAGGTCATGAAGTCCCCCAACCAGGGGTCTCATCACCCATCTACACGCAACAGCCACATCGGCATGTTACACACATGAAAGCCAAACTCTGTAAGAAACTGGAATTCCTGGGCATTTCCCCAGCTCCAGCTTCCAGCCATCAATCATAAACACATTCAAAAAAAAAAAAAAAGAAAGAAAGAAAAGAGAAAAAGCCCGATGCCTCTCAGTGGTCTCCTATAGCCCTGTCAAGGCAGACTTGAAGCCACTGAGGCACTCAGCATACATTGTATTTGATGGTCTTCCAGCTGCAGTAGTAGTTCATTGGTTTGAGACTAATATAAATAACTCCCTCGGATAATACTGGTAATTAATTCTGGTCAAAGAGCAGGAGATGAATGTGACATCTGAGTGCAGAGAGCACAAGAGGCAGGTTTCTGAAAGGTGGAGAGAGCTACTCAGGGAAATTACCTCCACACTGCTTTGTGGGGAAGTGGAGGCTCTGGACTCATTACCTCAGTCTTGAAAGCTGTCAGTCACTGTCAATGGGCAGTTTAATATTGCCCTAGAGCTTCCAGGCCCACTATGAACCAAGGCCCACAATTAGCCCCGTGATGTTGGGTTCATGAGTTAGGGCCATTCTTCAACAGGGAGGATGCAAGCTTCTCATACCCAAAGTGTGTCCAGCTCATGAAACATGTTAAAGTACATATGGCCAGTCGGGGTACCTGGATGATCCTGGATCTCCCAACCATGCTGTCAAAACATTTTAGGTTATCTGTGATAACCTAAATTCAGACTGCCAAGGAAGCCTCGTCCCTTTATATAGTCCCCTAAGTAAGTAGGCTAACATCTTTGTTAGCAAGTTAAAATTGGGCTCCCAAAAAGGCTGTACCAGGCAAGAGGCATTTGGGTGTGTAAATACTAACTCATGTTACTACATAACAGCAATTCAATGAATCACAAAAATATTTTCTTTTAGCTTGAGCAGAATAATTTGCAAAGCTTTCTCAAGCTCTCTATCATCATTTGATCTTCGCAATGAATCAAGGCAATGCATATTCCCAGTGTTCTTAGAAGGTTAAGAAAAAGGCTCAGAAGGTCTGTGTCTAGTTGACTCCTGAAGCATTCTTCATTCTTGCCTTATTTAAATTAAGCTAAATGCATTTAATATGCCTTAGTTAGCTTTATGTGATTATAACAAATATCCAATGACCAACTTGTGAACAGGAAAGTCCATTTCAGCTCATAGGTTCCAGTCCAAGGGCAAGTAACCCTGTGGCAAGCCAGCAGATCACACACAGCAAGATCAAGTGGCAGAGCAAAACCAGCACATGCCATTGGGATGTGAAAGAGAAAAATATGAGGAAAGAGCCAGAATACCATAATCACCTCTCTATAGTGCTTCTTCTGGGCCTGCAGCACACCAGGCTTGGGGGAATACTTAAGATCCAAAACAGAGCACATCAAGAGTAGTTGATCATATTCTTGCTAAGGCCTGATGGGTTATTTTTCTTGGAGACTTCAGTCCTAGACCACTAATCACTCACTATGTCCTGAATCAGCCTAGCCAATCTGCTGACTGGCAATGCTTGGAAGATTCATGGACTTCTCCTATCTAGTCACAAGAGTTTGTGGCCAACAGTGGTCTCTTAGGGCAACTGAAGATGGGAGGGGTAGAGGGCATGGAACCTACAAGGTGGTTTTTGATCTAGACAGCATGCAGGCTTCTCTTCTAAGTGGCCCTGGCTCTGGACACAGGCATCAGATTTCCTGGATGCTAAGTAGCTGGCTCTTCAGTACCCTGGAGTTGTGCTCAAATGGTCTCTAGAGCAACTGAGACTGTCCCCAGTAGAGAAGACGTGAGCAATTGGCTTCACAGCTTTGGCTATGATGCCCTAAGGAAAGGTATCCAGTCCAAGGTCTTAAATTCCCACACCCAGACTTCAAGCAGCTCCTCCTCCAAAGTCGTACAGTCCTAAACAAGCCATGGGGCCATAGGCCCAAGGGAGCCTTCCCCACCCACACAGCTGGAATTCCTCCCCAAAATCCTTTGTTCTGTAGCCAGGCTTCACATCCCCAAGGGAGCCCCCATGTACCCTCTGGAAAAAAGAGGGAACATGTTTGGTGAGAATCAGGAACAGGTAAAATTTTCTCCTGATAGTGTAGCCAAGCCTGGTTTTGTTGTTGTTGTTGATTTATTTTATTCTAGTCAGAGTTAGTCTAGATCCTGGATGAGACAAAAATTGAAATGCAATGATACAGAAATATGACTGTATTTTCCCAGTAGGAGCTACTTAGATAAGAGCTGCTACCATTCACTAAGAACTGATTGTCAAGAATTGTTCTAGGGGTTACACGCATTATCTCACCAGATGCAGAATGAAGTTGTCTCACTTGATGTATACAAGCTGCTTTCGGGAATCTATAATTCTGCACCCGTAGATTCAGCCAACTGAGGATTGAAAATAGTTGAAACAAAATTGTGCCTGCGCTGAACACATTCAGACTTCTTTTTCATGCCCTTATTCCCAAAATAGCACAATATCACAGCTATTTATGCAACACTTCCCTTGCATGCAGTATAAGCAATGTGTAGAGGGTTTGAAGCATACAAGAGGATGTGCACAGGCCATGTGTAACAGAGCCCATTGAGGCAAGCTCTTATTAACAGCACACAGAGAACTGCCACGTATTGATAGTACTTTCTCTGGTCTAAACACTTTACAAATTTACCTGGTCTCACTATCAGTTCAAATGAAGTGCTGTTATCCATCCCCATATTCAAGTAAGGAATTGGGGTGACCAAGGCTGTATGGTTTTCCCAAGGTCAAAAAAGATAATAAGTGACAGGGGTCAAAACCTGGACCCAGACTTAGACTGTCCCCTCATCCCAATACACTGGTATGATAAGCTTCATTTACAGGTGCAGAAACAGGAAAAGAGCTGATCATTGGAAAAGTTGATCCATTTCTATGGACTCTACTAGGAGGCCTTATCTCTAGACCGGAATGGTCCACACAATTAAACAATTAAATGTGTAGTGGTGCACACCTTAGGGGGGATGAGAACTTGAAAGTCACCATCCTCATCTACAAACTAAGTTCCAAGCCATCCTAGATACATGAGATTCTTTCAAAAACAAAACAAAAAAAAAACCCTCATTCAAGAGGCTGAGAGGGATTGCTGTGAGTTCAAGGCCTGCCTGGGATATATATAGCAAGACCCTGTCTCAAAAGTAATTTAATTAAAATTAAAAAGGTGAGACAGATATGGTCTTTGGGAACAAACCCATGCATGTGGGCCCAGGCTCCACATCGTGCTGTCTCACAGGGAGGTCCAGAGTCCTCCAGGTAACAACTGAGAATGATGTCTACATGACTACACCAAGAGCTTTTCAATGTATTATCAGTTGTGACCGCTACAAACCCAGAGAATAGCAAGCTGGAAAAACAATGATTTTGTTTCTCCTTTCCAACTTGAATGCTGTATATTAATCATAGCACTCGGGGTCAGGAAATGACGACAGAGTGAGTAAGATTCATCTGGAGAGATGGCTCAGTGGCCAAGAGCACTGGCTGCTCTTCCAGAGGAACTGGGTTCAATCCCAGCACCCACATGGCAGCTCAAAATTGCCTATAGCTTGTTTCAGGAGAGTCCAACACCTTCACACAGATGTACATGCAGGCAGAATACCAATGCACATGAAATAAAAAATAAATCATTTTCAAATGATTCAAAATTCTCATTTTATAGGTAAGGAAACCAAGACTGAAAAGTGAAATATCATGTCCCAGACACACAGATGGTTTGTGGTAGAATAGAGATGAAAGTGCAGGTACCCAGATGGGAGCTATGGCACCACATCAGTCATGGCTACCTCCAGCCACACGGATTTAGTTCCATAAAGACATATCACTGTACATGGCTGGGCCTAGCCCACAGAAAATATGTCACACCCTGACAACTCCAAGGGCCTAAGACACAAAAGTTCTATGAGGGGCTATAATGGCCTCATGGGTATTCCGTATTTCTGAGCACAGCTCTGAATTTTGTATGACTGATTTTAGCACCTGTCGGTGGTGGTTTCTAAATTTAGAACTGACATCAGAGGCAGTCTGTTGCACAAATGTATATTTCCTCAGGAATAGTTGTTAGAAACAGTAAAACTGACACAAAACAACTGTTTCTTCACACCTTGACAACATTGGGCTGTGAAGCCAGAGGACCACAAACAAACAAAGATTGAGCCATCCTGCCCTACAAAGTTCACTTCAGCTGTCAGGGCCCGTCTATATTGGGGAAGAGGGGCATGTACATGTGTGAGAGGGGGTATGTATTTATATGTACATGCATGTGAGAGCCAGTGAGAAATCTCAGCCATTGTTCTTAAGGGTCAGTCTACCTCCTTCCCGTCCCCCACTGGCCTGAATTTCACCATCTGCCTGTCTCTGTCCCCCACACCTCAGTGCTGAGATTACAAGTGGCAGCTATCACATTCAGCTTTTCTAATTTTTAATATTGGTTCTGGGAATTGAACTTGGGTCCTTGAGCTTGTGCAGCAGATGTCCAACTGATCTATGGCTTCAGCCTGGGTCCATACTTTTTGTTTTTAATAGAACTCCCAAGGACTCTCCATTTTTTAAAATATTTATTTATTTATTACTTCAGGTTACATCTCTATCACAGTGTCCTCTTTCCACCCCTCCCAGTCATGCCCTCCCACCCTCTACCCCCTATCCCTTCCATCCCACTCCTCTAGAGTGGAGTGTCCCTACATAACAGTCCCCCGCCCCAGTTCAGCAGTCATATGAGGGCCAAGAGCCTCCTCATACACTGGGGGCCTACAAGGCAGCACCACTAGGGCAAAGTGTCTCACTGACAGGAAAAAAAAAGTCTATGCTCATGTTCCCTTTGGTGCATTAGTTGTAATATAGTTATCCTGTACTATATGGCTAATATTTGATTATAAGTGAATAGATGCCATGTGCATCCTTCTGAGTCTGGGATAGCTCACTCAGGATGAGCTTCTCTCGTTCCATCCATTTGGCTGCAAATTGCATGATTTCATTGTTTCTGATAGCTGAGTAGTATTCCATTGTGTAGATGTACCAATTTTTTAATCCATTCCTCGGTTGAGGGACATCTGGGTTGTTTCCAGTTTCTAGCTATTACAAATAAAGGTGCTATAAACATAGATGAGGAAACTTCCTTGTGATTTGGTGAGGAGTCATTTGGGTGTATACCCAGAAGCAGTTGGCTGGGTCCTGAGGCAGAGCTATTACAAGTTTTCTAAGATATTGCCATACTGACCTCCATAGTGGTTGCAGAAGCCTGCACTCCCACCAGCAATGGAGGAGGGTGCCCCTTTCTCCACACCCTCGCCAGCATGTGCTGTCATTTCAACTTTTGATCTTAGCCATTCTGACAGGTGTGAGATGGAATCTTAGAGTCGGCTTGAGTTGCATTTCTCTGATGATTAAGGATGCTGAGCATTTATTCACGTGTCTCTCAGTCATTAGGGATTCCTCCTTTGTGAATTCTCTGTTTAGCTCTGTTCCCCATTTTTTGATTGGATTATTTGGTTTCTCTCCATTTTTAATCCCACTTGTCAATATGGTTCTCTAGGCCCTTCATTCTCTCTACAGGTTTGTCATCAACTAATTGGGAGCTTGAATCATTGCTCATTTGGGGTGTTAATCTGCACTTTATGTGATAAAGCCACCTTGGTAGAAGTTACAGCTTAATTTGAATCACCTCCTCCTTTGCCTCCCAATTAGCTGCTTATATCCAATTTCACACATGTTCCGTGTATTCTGACCACTCCATTGTGCTAGACGGATGGAGGAATCCCTTACTAAAGACAATTTGAGAGAGGGAACACCACAAGGCAATAAAGAGGGGATGCATATGGTAGATATTTACACACAACTTTTCATGAAAATGCCTCATCATCCCTTGCACAGACAAATGGTGGGAAAAAAAATTTACTCTTAGGCCCTGAAATTTTCCATTCTTGATCTCAATCCAAAGGTGACTTTTTTATTTTTAAACTGAAGCTAAAAAAAAAAAAAATCAACTATTTTTGATTCATGCCCAGGCTGAAGAAATGTGCTTTGTTCTCGTTGAATTAAGACTTTTAACACATAGGTAGCTCAAACAGCCAACCTTCAAAACCTTTCAACCAGCTAGTGTGCACAAGGTGGTGCCTTTGCTTTCATTGCAAAGATGGAAATCAGCAGCCAGCCTAAGAGGGAGCTGGGATTCCACTGTCTGTAACACTGTCCCTAGCTGCACTAAATACTTCAAAGAGCAGTTTTGGGCTCTGACATTGTTAGGCAGAATGGTTGGACCTAGAGTTTTTCCTCCTGCCTAGATAACAAGGAATTCTTTTCTTTAATTGGCTTCCATCCTCCCAAAACCCACACCAAAATGCCATCATAGGGAAAACTGATGGGTCCCTTCACTGTTATTTGTCTCCAAACCTGCCTCTCTCCCCCTCTATCTTTTCCAGCTCTAGACCCACCTCAATGCTGTAATGCCTTCCACAATTACCTGAATCAACTGTCCTAATCTCATTGAAGAAGGGAAGGAATGCCATGATCAGATGAAAAAGAGGTATGGGTGCAAATCACCCTTCACCCAATGAGACCCAGCATCCCTATTTGGGGTGATCCTCAATGAACAACCTGTATTGCAGCCATGAGACCCCTCTCACCTTGTCATGTATACTAACACATCCCTTCACAGCGCAGGACCAGTGCAGGTCTCCACATTGAGAATCCGTCACCAATCTTTCAGTTGAGCTATATGGCCAACTTACAGCAATACTTTGCCACTTAAGAACTGTGTGCCTCAGGATAACTATCCTACAACCCACACACCCAAATAGATAGGAACCTAGCATATCTATCCTAGGAAAAATTTTACCCACCAGTGAGTCATGGAATCTGCTGCAGGTTAGTGGAACACCATACCCTATATGGTGTGCCATATCAAGCCCCAGTACAAGTGGAAGCTCTTGGCCCTCACATGATGCAAGATCTGAGGGAGTATGATATGTGAGGGTTCACCTCATCTGAGGAGAAGGAGAGTACCAAGTAGAGGAACAAGGAGGGAGGGAGGGAGGGAGGAATGGAGGGAAAGAGGGAGAAAGGGAAGGAGAGAGAAAGGGAGGGGCCAGGAGGGGAGGAGGGAGGAAACTATGTTCTAGAAGTAACTTGAAAAAACAATACTTTTTTTAAAAAAGAGTTAATAAGCTTAAAAATATAATAAAATACAATATAAAAATTTCAAACTATAATTTACCAAAGGATACTTGCTTTACTGGCATGAAAGGAAAATGGCCTTAGTTTCAGATTAGAATGCTACACTGCAGGTGGCCACATAGATTATACCAACTTGATAGCAGCTTAAAAGTTTTTTTTCGTTTGTTTGTTTTTCTTTTTTTTTTGTAGATATATAGGATATTTTCATGGTTTGGCATTAAAAAGCAGGTAACAGGTTTAAAATACTGTAAATAAATTAAAGGTTACTGCACTTCAACCTGGTTTTCTAAACCTCCAAGAGTTGAAAAAACTTGGAGCTAAGGTAAAATACATGAAATGTGTGGTGTTAGCCTATGCCTTTAACTCCAGCAGAAACAGGAGGATCACTATAGAGTTAGTTGTCTTATAAATTCTAGAGTTACAAGGAACGGGGTGGTGAAGGTGCACACCCTTAATACCATCATTTGAGAAGAATACACCCTTAATTCCAACACACTAGAGACAGAAACTGGCAGATCTCAGAGCTCAAGGTCAGACTGACAGAAAACAAGCTCTAAATAGAGAAAAACTTCGATCCACGGGTGGTGGAGCACATCTTTAATCCCATCAGTTGGGAACCACATGTCTTTGATCCCAATACTTAGAATGCAGAGACAGGCACATAGGATTTGGAAGGATTTAACTTTAAAAGCTACTTACAAAAGGCAGGCTGAAATTCAAACAAATTGTCCTTTGAGAGCTCAAAATATATACACTAAAGGTTGGTTTATCTCCAAAATATCATAATAATTTCTTCTTTAATCTGAATTGAAAGATAATACTTTTTATATTGTCAAAAAAACAAATTTGCTCCGGGAAAAATATTACCTGACCCCCCCCCCAAAAAAAAAGTAATTGTCCCAGAGTTAGGATTAGGGCAGGGCTCTGTTCTTATCTTTCCAGGTGATTTAAAGCATCCATCCAAGGAATCCAGGGACAACTGGACAACAGAAACCTCAGAATAAAACAGATCAGACACCAAAGAAGACAAGTAACCCAGACGATCCAGCCCTGCAGATTTCCTCAATAGCTGTTTCCTCAAAAGTCTACAACCACAACAACTCAAAATCGCTAAGATTGTTCAGCTCCACGGACTGCTCCAGCTAGAACTTCAGTAAAGCCCTGAAGTTCAGCTTCTGTCTACGAACTTCTTAGGACATTTAAATAGCTGAGCACAAAAGGACTGAACATCAAATGATTCTATTAACATTTTTAACCATTTTTCCATTCTTATTTGGGGCCCAAACAGGTTTACTACATCCCAAATCAGCAGGAAGTCATTTTAAGAGAGCGACATCCCATCCCGAGGAGGTGGGGAGGGTGTTTTTCCCCTGCTTTGGTCATTCGATGGATAATAAAAAATCTTGTTATTTAGGGGAAGAGATTACAAGCTGTTAAATGGTCTTGTTAAATAGGTTTTGGAGGTTAGACCCAGGGACTTCTCTCTTTTACTTTTCTGTAACCTTCTTTCTCTCCTATGTAGGAGTGAACAGACTTGAGAAAAAAATGGACATAGACATAGTATAGGAAAGAACAAGAAAAAAGGACAGATTATTGAATATGCCCTTATACCTTTATATACTGATACAAAATTAAGATTATATTTGGCTACAATGGTTTGACCCTTGTATATTGACACAAAATTAAGGGTAATGCTTTTTAAAGGTATTGTACTTAGTAGTGCTGAAAAATGAAATGTGAAGTTTCAGCCTTTTGCTACCAACTGTCATAAACTGTTTAGGATAATTAAGAAATGCAAACTAATAGTTATGCAAGCCGGTCATTTTGTTAGCTACTATGACAGCCTATTATAGTTAGTTTCTAAGCTAATTAGAAATAAAGCTGCTAAGAGACAAGCAACATCTGCTTATCCTAATATAAGAGATAGATAGGACCTCTTCAAAAACCTCAAGATCTGCAGAATATGGCATTCAAAGTTGTTTTCGTAACTTTAGATTTTTTTATGTCGAGACATATCAACTCCTGATAGCACCCCCTATTCTACTCCAAGTAGAAGATGAGCATCGAAGAATCTCCAGTGGGAGATGGCTGAATTAGTGGCAAGCCTATCTCTTGGCAAGAAAAACCCCTTGCTTCAACTATAGACAGAATGCTGTCCAAAAAGGACAAAACTTGGAAGCAGGTAAGTCAACAGCCTAGCTCTGCCAAGACAGGGTAGGCAAGTCCTTCATAACCCCTGCTCTACAATCAATGTCTGTCAGAGAAACAGGGCCAAAAGGCTGAACATTGATGCTGTAATGTATGGAGAGAAAATGGGAACTGTCCAGGCAGCCACAGGTATGTCATTTCTTCGTTTTGGAAGCTGTGGGCCCTGTACTTCCCATATAATCAGATATATTTATCCCTCTCAGGTCTCTGAGGTGATTGAAGAATAGATAGCTAGAGTCTCATAGTTAAATTTTGAGTTGTTTAGGAATCAAGAGGGTGTTCTTGATCTAAGAAGATGTTTTTAAAATTGTGATGCAAGTTAGTATGAAAGCTGAGTTAGATATAGAACTTTAAACTCATGGAGATGGTTAGATAGTAGAATGTTAAAGTCAGGTGCCAAATACATATGGACTGGACGTTGGGAATGTACGCTAAGCCATATAACCCTTATAACTGTGGCCTAATTACCTCTGTTGTTTTGTATTGTATTTATTATTATAAGAGAAAGAGCCATTTGTTGGACTGAAAGGGGAAACTGTAGGGGGAAATAAGATATACCTTAAACTTTAAAAAAAAGGGTAGAAGATGGGGGGTTGAGGGGGAAGAGGGTGGGAGGGTGGAACTGGAGGGGGCAGTAGGGAGGGGATTGTGATTGAGATGTAACTTGAAGAAATAAAAAATAAATTTAAAAAAAATATAAAAAAAAGAACTGTGTGCCTGCAAATAGGTCACTGATTCCTTGCAAACCAGGCTTAATGCAATGTCCTGCCTGCTCCACAGACTTATGATGACAAGAGCTGGAAGGATATCTTAGTAGTTAAGAGTATATATTGCTCTGGCAGAGACCCAACACCCAGGCTGGGCAGCTTACATCCTCCTGTAAACTCCAGCTCCAGAAGATCCAATGACCTCTTCTACACTTGGCAGTCAATGTCACTCAAATGTACAAATCGCCCCTCCACCTCCTCTCCCCACATACATATATAAATATATATATATATATTATGTATAGTTTATATAGATATATGTATATTTACATAAAAATATACATTTACACACACATATACATACATACATATATCCAGGGATCCAGAGGAGTTTTATAATCAGAGTTCAGTATAAACTCACTTGGCTTATTCAGCACACAGGGCAGAGCTAAGGGGTGTGGTTTGTTCCTTATAGTTAAAATCCTGGCAGTAAAGAAAAGTGGCTTAAATTACACATGGACTGGACATTGGGAATGTATGCTAAGCCTTATAATTTTATAATTGTGGCCTAATTATTTTTGTTGTCTTGTATTATATTTGTTGTTATAAGAAAAAGAGCCATTTGTTGGACTGAAAGGGGGAGCTGTTGGGGGGGAAAGATATACCTTAAACTTAAAAAAAAAAACAAAAACCCAGGAAGCAGATGGGGGGATGTGAGGGAGAAGAGGGTGGGATGGTGGGACCGGAGTGGGGAGTGGAATGGATTGTGATTGAGATGTAACTTGAAGAAATTAAATAAATAAACAAATAAATAAAATTAAAAATAGAAAAAAAGAAAAGTGGCGTATATCCATATCTGGCAGAAAACATGGAACTAAAAGAAAACAGGGAATAAAATCCATGGGACTTGAGACAAGGGCAATTGCACAGCAATGAACAATCAGGAAAGGCTTCCTGTAAGAGGAAGGCTTTACACTTGGCTATGACTCTCCTGGTACTGACCACAGGTATTTTCAGTCATGTCCTTTTCCTACATCCAGACCTCCTCAAAGGCAAGAGACTGTGCTTATCCATCCTGGTTTTCCCAGCATCCCCCATGTATCACACTGCCTTATAACAGGTGAGCGCTAACTGAAAGAAAAATAATTATAGTCTGAGTATGGAGCAAACAGGGAACTCAGATGACTTAGAGGGGGAAAGGAACTCCAGATAAAAGCTTGTGAGTTCAGAAGGCATGGATAGGGCATGCTGTGGTCATCAAAGTAAAGTGGGGATTCACAGCAGCAAAAAAGAAAGGGGTCTGAGAAGGCAAACCCCAGAGCAGAGGCCAGAAGCCTGAACTTTTGGCCAGAGGAGCTCAGACTTCTGAACACAGGAGGCAGCAAAGGAGTTCAGGGGAGGGAACCACATCAGATTATCTACCCTCTGGGGAGGCAGATTCTGGCAGGGAAACCTAGAGAAGGAAATACTCAAGCCTAGCTGTGAGAAGGACCACCACCCCACAGCAAAATCGTCAAAGGCCACCTGAGGGACTGTCCTTAGACTGGTCCTTAAGTATCTTCTCTCGTCCTGTCACCCCTCGGCCAAGCACAGGTCCCTGTAAATCATCACCTTCGCATTCATAGTCCATTTACCTTTTATGCCTGTTTCCAACCGTTTTATGAAGTCATATGCTAATACGTGAGTTATGATGATGATCAAAAGAAAGCAGATGGAGAAGTAGAAAAAGCTGCTGGATTGGTCTGTAATTTGAACAGTTACCTAGCAGATCCTAAGGCCAGAGCAAGAGCAAAATCAGTGGCACAGGGCTGGCCTCGCACGTGCAAGGCCCTGGGTTTCATCTGCAGTAACACACATATAGAAATATATCCTGGTGGGGAACCACAGTGGACCATCTTGGTTCCAAAACAGGCCTTGTGCCAACCAGCTGGGTGACCTTGGGCAACTGAGACCCTATGAGTCACTTTCCCCAATGTTAGAGACAGATCCCACCCAAAAAAGGAGGCATGAGAATCAAAGGAGTTGGTATCTGCTAAAGGAGTTAGTAGTTGGTATCTGCTAAAGGAGTTAGTGTCTGCTAAGGGATTAGTGGCTAGTAGCCCACGGCTAGAGTGGGAGCTGGGCCTTCAACTGATGCTGACACTGTTCCTAAGGCCCCGGGAGCTTCTAGCATGTGCCTGCCCCCATGGTCTGTTAATGTGAGGCTCCCAGCTACTAGCATGTGCCTGTCCCCATGGTCTGTTAATGTGAGGCTCCTAGCCCCACTCACCCGGCTGGATTCCCAGATCACTCTGCTCCTCACCTCAGAGGCACATGAGCAAGCTGATGCCTAATGTCTCTTTTGCTTTGCAGACTCTCAAACATGTGGAGGAATATGGATCCTTAAAACGTTCCTCTACGGGAGCTGGAGAGATGGTTCAGGAGTTAAGACCACTAACACTGTGCGTTCTTAAAGGAGACCTGGGTCCACTTGTTAGCACCCACATGTGGCTCACGGCTACCTGTAACTCCAGTTCCAGGGGATCTGACAACCTTTTCTGACCTCCATGGGCCTTGCATGTACATATATGCAGGCAAAGCATTTATACACATAAAATAAAATTTGAAAAAAAAATTCTCCTTGCATTTCTCCACCTTAACTCTTCCTCTGCTGCCCTGATACATAGAGAAGATTAGGCTTTGGACACAGATTAACACGAAAACAATATTTGTAAATGAAACTCCAAAAAGAGGCCTTGGCAGTGACTACATAGGATGGTAACCCTACGTTACACAGGTCACTGTAGACCTGTTCAAATGGAATCCTACTGACAGAACTGTAGCCCTCTGAGAAATATCCTCCTCCCCCTCTGTCAGAGCCCCAGGCCTAGTCTTAAATGGTCCTGATATCCCTAGGACCCTGCTACAGGCAGTCTTTATGCCCCAAGAGATGAACATCTTACCATGTACAAATGCTGTGGGAAGCATTTGAAAATAGGGTTTCCAGTTACCACTGGCATGCCTGGAGTGTCCTGATGCTGACTGCAGCTGTCCCAGCAAAAGCCAGTGATGTCACCTACAGGCCTAACCATGCTGAGTTCCAAGGCTGTGCTTAGCAGGAGGTTCCCTGAAGGCAGAGTCCCCTGTCCCTGGGGTGAGAGGAAGCTAGCACTACCCAGGATAACTTCTTTCCTTCCTGGATAGAACTCCATTATCACAATCCAAACTCTCAACAGAAAAGGGTCAAAGTTATTCCAACAGTCCAAGACAGTGCAATTTGGCTGCTTTTCAATTTTTACCATGTGCTATGTGTTGTCCAGGGCCGAGGCCTGGACAAAGGGGATTCACTCCTCAGCCTCTTACTGTACTCAGTGGTGGTATGAAAAAAAAAAAAGTCTTACATCCTTCCACTACAGAGAATATAGGAAACGAGAGCAACAGAAGGCAAAGGAAGATGAGGGTGGAAAAACCACAAGAGGAGAAAGAAAAGAAGGACACACAAAAAGGAACTATTTTCTCTTCCTCCTCTCCCTGCCCAGGGCACTGCAATAGGGACACCCCGGGCAGATCTTGTCCACCAGAAGACCCAACCAAGGGGACAGGCACAGGATACGTGCAGAGGACTGTAACAGATTGGGCCCTGTGCCCTAGACCAGAGTTCAAGCTCAGTGTAGAACAGATTTCCCAGTCTGTTGGGATCAGATTAATTGGAATTTTCAAGCTGTGCCCAGTTAAGATCCGTATCTGTCACCATGTTAACCACATTCGGGTCCCTCTTAAAAATCAGAACTCCGCCATCCATTACCTCCCTGGAATGGGAAAAGTGTCAAAATCCTGGTCACTCAAGGCTGGCACAGCCTACCCTCCAGTAACCAGATTCTTCCAGTGCTTCCAAGATAAATATGAGGGACTCTTGAACTCCTGGGGCGGGGGAGGGGTGCTACTAGCAATCATGAAAATATTCCCTTCATTGGTCTAAGGAGTGAATTCAGTTTAAAAAAGAATTATAGGGTTTGACCCATCATGGTGGCACACGTCTTTAATCCCAGCACTCTGGAGGCAAAGGCAGGAGGATCTCTGATTTTGAGGCCAACTGGTCTACAAAGCAAGTTCCAGGACAACCAAGGCTACACAGAGAAACCCTGCCTCAAAAAACCAAAACGATTAGAAATAAATTATAAGGATGTGAAGGGAAATGTATAACCGCCTAGAGCAAACTCTTCTGTAAAATGTATGGAGTCCGGTTATGCAAGAAAAACTGAAAACCGAAAATGACATTGTAACCTAAGGTTGCACAGCCTGGAAGGGAAACACTCAGATGTGGACCAGGCCTTCTTGGGACAAACCTCTGTTTTCTTTCCAATTTCTTATGACACATTTAATAAAAAAAAAAAGTATTTGACCTATCCCTAGATAGCTCATGCATGCCTTTTAGAATTGAAATTCTTTCTGATTTTAGCACATTTATTTGGGTAAATCTAGGAGATATAAGATGTCCCATGATCAAACAGTGAAATTTCCATGAAGGTACATATCAGACTAAGCTGAACACACAAAGATCATAAATGACCAAGAAATTAAGTAAAAATGTTCGCATTTGTTTAAGGAGATCTCAGAATTTAGAACAAGGTGGCATGAACTCTCATAAATGCCTCACACTCAAAATACTTCACATTTAAGTCTAGCAGCACAAAACTTTTGGGGGATTCAGTCATTAATATAGAAGTCCTACCTTGATGTTTATGATTAAAAAAATAAGTTGCAAAAACCATATGCATTTGCCGAAGAGAATAACTTCAATGTGCTATTGTGTTTTTCACATCTTGATGCTCTAGTTGATTTTTTTTTCTTCAAATCTCTGCAGATTTTTAAAAACTAGTGTAGTGATTTTTCCACCCCCACCCAGAGCTGGGATCTGGTTCTGTGGGGTAGCTAAAATCAGCCTTAAAGCCTGACACAACATCCATCTGATTTCTTCTAGACATTTAGATCAGAGCCTTTTTTCCTGGGACTATCTTAGAGTAAATTCACCATCCTCTAGTCTCACGAGCCCTGTGTTCTTCAGTCTCTTAGACAGAAGCTTTCCAAACTTCAAAAGTTCAAAGCCTTTTACATAATGTAAGAGCCTGAAATTTCTCCCTTTATCACACTAATATTGTTTTTCTGTCTACAATCTAATACACCTAAGTGAGTATAGGACAGCCAGGGCTATTACACAGAGAAACTCTGTCTTGAAAAACATATATATATATATACACTGTACCATGGAAGGATGCTGAGAATGCCAGTAAAGAAAGCCTGTCACCAAAGACCATGTGATATGATGCCATTCATGTGAACTATTCAGAATGGACAATGGCGCTATGAGCACTTGATATACTGGGGATTGAGGCACATGAAGAGGCTCAGGGAGATGGCTTTCTAGAGGAGGTGGTGACAATATATATGTATATATATACACATACATAGTAAAAAAATAAAAAAATGTTAAAAATGACAACACTGTCAGTATTGTGACATTGTGTAGTTTAGCCTCTAGAAGTCTTAGCTCCCTCATTTAAAAGTAAAGCTGTTAGTTATACCTAACCCACAGATAGGAAATAAATTGTCATTCTCAGTATGTGCCAAAAATAGGTCTACATCTCATGATGTTTATACGATTTAGGCTTATGCTCATATATTTTGAGTTGAAATGCTTTCCTTTCATTTCACTTCACAGAAAACTGAGCCATGAGGACTGGAGTCCTTTGGTTGCTGACTACTCATTTAAGAGATGACTAACCTTACCTTTTGACAGAGACAAAATGGTGGAAGAGCACATATCAGGAGTCTGGAAAGATCACGTGCTAGTCTCAGGACTGCTATGAAAGTGCACAATGGCCAGTAGAAATAGTTATTTTTCTTGTTTTGCAACAAAATATCTACCAAAAGCAACTTAAAGAAGAATGAGTTATTTTGGCCACAGGCCATGAAGTCCGTAATATTGGGGGAAGTAAAGGGAGCTGGTCACATGGCCTCCTCAATCAGGAAGCAAGTGGAGGAGAATGCTGATATCTAGCTTTCTTCTTTTTATTTGATGCAGGACCTCAGCGCATGGAATGATGCCACTAACATTTAAGGTGGGCCTTCTCACCCCAGTCATCCCAATCTAACTGTATATCAGGCATACTCATGTATGTCTCCTAAATGATTCTAGAGCAGGGGTTCTCAGCGACCTTTTACTGCAGTTCGTCATGTTGTGGTGACCCCAACCATAAAATTATTTTGTTGCTACTTCATAACCATAACTTTGCTGCTGTCGTATATCAAAATGTAAATATTTTATATGCAGGATATCTGATATGCGACCTTCAAAGGGGTTGCAAATAGGTTGAAAATCACTAACAATCTTGTCAGATTGATAATATTAACCATCACTCTTAGAAAGAATATAAATCATACTTTTCTAGGTCCTTTAAACTCTGAAATTCTGTTATGCCAATAGATACTTTATGTTCATTGATGAGATGAAGCCTCCTCAAGTCTGCAATTCCCTGGATGATTAAAAAGAGCTGTAGGGGTCACTCTTCTAGCAAATCCTGGCCATGTGTGCCTACTAGACCTGGCTATCAAAACCTACCATTCCCCTTCTCCAGTCTTCTTCAGGTTAAGACATGTGAAAGTCTAGAGTTTAACTACTGAACTCCAGCTTAAGAAGAAGTCCCTTGAGGAAAGTCACAGCAGGAACTCAAGGCAGGAACCTGAAAGCAGGAACTGCAGGCCATGGAACAATATTTCTTACTACTTTGCTCTCTCGTGGCTTGTTCAATCTGCTTTCTGATACAATTCATCATTACCTGTCCATGGATAGCATGGCTCCACTAGGCTGGACCTTCCCACACCAATCATTTATCAGAAAATGCTCTACAGACTTGTCTATAGATAACTTGATTTAGACATTTTCTCAATTGAAGTTCTTCTTTCCAGATAACTCTAGCTTGTGTCAAGTTGACATAAAACTAATCAACACACTATAATTGCAAATTGTTTTGTGGTTGCCAGAATAGCATGGTCACCATCTTCTCATCACTGGTTCAGAGTTAAAACTAGTGATATCACTTGTACCAAGAGAATATATAAAAATGTATTACATTCATCATAAGACTTTCTGTGGAGAGAGGGGATCCACCCCACATGGTGCACTTGGTTTTAATGAGGAAGAAACAAATATCTTTGGCTTTTATCATGAGTGGGAGTGGGTTGGCATTGAAGGTTTAAATGTGTGGGCTGGGGTTTCTATGGTTTGAATTTCCCTTCCAGAGCCAAGGGAGGGAATGGCTGAAAATTTTCTTGGTTTAAATATATTGTGCAGATATGAGGCAAAAGGGAGGGGCCTTGGAGATAGAAAGTTGCCAAAAGCCAAGTCATGAAGTCAGGTGGTATTATATATTAAATAATCCCAAGCATGCCACTAATAATTCAATTAGAGCTAACAAATGAGTTGGTAGATTTGCAGGACATCAGATCATGATATCACGAAATAGCTGCCTTGCTATATATTTCCAATGAACAATCCAAAAGTGAAATTGAGCAAATAATTTTGTTCATAATTATGTAGAATTGTATAAAATATGTAGAAATAAATTCAACAGAAGAAATGTAAAATGTCTTATGAAAACTCACATTATTGATATATGAAAAGAAACCTAAATAAATAGAAAGATATTCAATATTCATGATTATAAGACAGTAACACTAAAATGACAGTGTTTCCAAAACTGGTGTAGACTCAATTCAAAGCCTGCAAAAGAAAATAAAGACACATATGAATTTTGAAAGACTAATGTAAAAAAAAAAAAAAAGAAAAACATGGGAGGAAATCTCATGAGAGCTCCTTTTTTGTTGACAACTAGAGCTGGACATACTGAGGCAGTTTGTGCTGAGGTCAGGACCTGGGCTCCCCTACCTGTTCGCACCGGGGGCTGGGTTGAAGGGGGAAGTTCGGGCTAGCTGCTCGAGGTCTGAAGACCCTTTACCTGGTCTAGGAGGGCATGTGAACAGTTGGGACTGAGTGGCCAAGACCTAGGAACTCTTAGATGGTGACTCAAAAAAAAAAAAAAAGATTGTAGTTTTATACAATAAATAAAGACTCTCATTTTTAAACTTCCAAACTTACCATAAAGCTACAACAATGAAGAAACAGTAAAACTGACACAAGGGTACACATTTGGTTAATGTAATGAAATTGGACTTTAAAAATAAGTCACTATACTTTTAGGGGTCAGGTGATTTGTGACAAAGATAGAAAACTATTTCAATGGGAAGAAAGAATAGTTTTTGCAACAAATGCAATTGTGATATTAAAATAAGGATATATGATAGAATACAGTTTGACCCCTTCCTTATAGTATGAAAAAAATGAAGTCAAAATGGCTTAAAGCCAAGAGCTAAAATAATAAGACTTTGAGAAGAAAATGTAACTCTTGCATGACCAGGATTAAGTAACACTTTTAGTGGCACCAGTCAAAACAAAGCCATGCTCCTAAGTGTATGTATAGGCCACTCATACTAAATGGGAGGGTAGTAGGAAGCTGTCCGTTGCATGTGTAGGGGTCTTCATTTTTGTAGGAACGTAGACTGAGTCAGCCTTGGGGATTAGTCGATGTTGATTCCATGGACTCCATTGTTGCAGAGTGAATTCAAATGCCAAAGATTTAATTTAATTTCACAGCATTCCTTGTTATGTCATGTACCCACTTCTCCTGTGAGGTATGTTAAGGCAGTAGGCACTAAGGGCTTGGAGGATGTAGACAATGGCCCAGTTCTAGCAGTGATGTGACTTCCATGGGGGTATGGGGACACCTAATTTTGTGAGAACCTCAGCTGTTTAGATATAACTGAACAGTTATAGACTCTAATGTCACTTAAGGCCACAATTGTTTGCTATCTCATTTAGGGGACTGTTTGAGCTGTTTTAGAAATGTTTTAAAGTACAAAAGTCAGTTGGCATCCTGTTTGCTATTCTATCATTAACTTTTGAAGAAAAAAAACCCTTACATTTCTAAGTGGTTCAAATTGTGGATCACTGTTTCAGTTTTCCGTAGCTCTTTATATATGTTTTTTTTAATAATTTATTTTTTATTTCTTCAAGTTACATCTCAATCACAATCCCCTCCCTACTCCCCCCTCCAGTCCCACCCTTCCACCCTCCTCCCCCTCAGCCCCACCATCCTCTTCCCTTCTTTTTTTTTTAGTTTAAGGTATTTATTTTTCCCCCCAACAGCTCTCCCTTTCAGTCCAAATAATGGTTCTTTTTCTTATAACTATAAATACAATACAAAACAACAGAAATAAATAGGCCATGATTATAAGAGTTATATGGCTTAGCATACATTCCCAATGTCCAGTCCATATGTATTTGGCACCTGACTTTAACATTCTACTATCTAACCATCTCCATGAGTTTAAAGTTCTATATCTAACTCAGCTTTCATACTAACTCGCCTCATAATATGGCATTCAAAGATGTTTTCTTAACTTAAGATTTTTTGATATCGAGACATGTCAGCTCCTGACAGCACCCCCTATATTACTCCAAGTAGAAGATGAGCATTGAAGAATCTCCAGTGGGAGATGATTAAATTGGTGGTAAGCCATTCTCTTGGCAAGAAAAACCACTTGCTTCAACTGTAGACAGACTTCTGTCCAAAAAGGACAAAACTTGGAAGCAGGTAAGTCGACAGCCTAGCTCTGCCAAGACAGGGTAGGTAAGTCCTTCAT
>CAJQZJ010032031.1:16533001-16572204 GCA_907164525.1 Lophiomys imhausi | reverse complement strand
CACACACACACACACACACACACACACACACACACACACACACACACCCCATGTCCTCATGACCATTGATTTCTTTGCTGTGATGAGCTTACTCTTACAGTGATGAGCTACCATGAGGCCTAGGCTGCAAGCTCTGCTTTAATTATTCATCCCTAAGAAGAACAATTCCCTCATGTGCTTTCTTCTCCTCCAGGCCTGACCTGAGCACACATGTAGATCGTTCCTTGTCTCCCCATAACACCCTGTGTGTGAAAGGCTCTTTCTCGGGTGCACTTACTCTTTGCCTTTATTTTGCAGTTTGTTTTCTGCCAAGGGGGTCAGGAGGGCATGTGGAGAAGCCAGATGGCTTACCTCTTCCCTCAGGAAACTCGCTATTTAGCTGGGCATCTTCCCAGCTCCAGGCAGGGTTGAGATTTCACTATTGGGGAAAGAGCTGGTTCAAATGCCACTGTCCCTGACTTGACAGCTCCAGACTCCTCTAGGCTACACACTTTTCTACTTCACCGCCACTGGCTGAGGTTTTTCTGCCAGGAACAGCACTTTAGGAAACATTAGGTAGGGCTGGGAAGAGAAGGGATGGGGGAGAGAGCAACTGGATTATTTATTGCCTGCTCAGACACGTTTCTGTTATTTTAATCCAACTGGAAGAAGAAACCAGTGTCCATGGACAGAAAAGCAGAGGAAGGACACCGCAAAACCCTGAGCACCCTGAAGATGCCTGCTCCCTCTTCCCCAGGAGTCTCCATGTTCCTTCCTCACTGCTCCTCTCCTCAACTTTTGAAAAGCCAAGCAGTTTAACTGGCCAGACCCCGGGAACTTATTTGTATGCAGCACAAATTTCAGAATCTGTTCTCAGCCTGTGCAGAGTGAAAAATGGCCTGCATTTTCTTGATAGCCCATGTGGTTGTAAAGAATAAATGGCTAATGAATTACAGATGAACATTGACGCAAATTAATCTTCCCGCTGTCCCTGGGTTATATGGCAGCCATTTAAAAGTTTAATCAATACACTAAAGTTGAAAACATGCAGGCACTGCAGTTGCTTGGATGTAATAAACATCAGAGGGAACCGGGAGGCTCGCACCCACTCCATGTATCATAATGACAGGTATTTATGTTTAATGGACTAAATATTTTTTATTGGAAGGGAGCAAATGTCAGCTTAACTTTGTGAGCCCTGCATTCAACTTTCCTTTGAGGTTGGTGAAAGACGGCTGACGTGTCATTGGAAGTGAAATGTTAAAGGGGAGAAAAGGCACCATGGAGACAAAGCGAGGATCGTGGGCCACTGGGAGACCATGGTGCAGTGGTAACACAGTGCAGCAATTCATTAAGGAAAACGTAAACCCTGATATTTCTAATGCTGCTGTAAAAGGCTTTACTAGGAACAGCTTTAATGGTTATTAGTGAAAACAAGTGCCCAGATCTGCCAGATATCCTGTTCGGTGCAGGCTTTTGTTTGAAAACTCTTCACCAGGCCATATTTGCTGGAGATTTATAATTAGTCTCTATTCTTAATGTGAGAAGTGGAGGGAAACAGCATGATGGCTCTCAGCCCTTGGATCTCATAGATCTTTCCTTTTGAAAGCTGTCCAATGGCTTTAAATAACCATGTGTTCTCTTCTGGAATACTTATATCTTAATTACTTTTCAAGTCTATATTTTGTAGCATTGCTGTGAGGGTGGTTGGACTGTAGAGGCTGAGGGAAAGGAGACTTGGCCAGGCTCAGTGCCATCTCTTTCAGTAGATAGAAACAAGGCCACAGATGGATTCATCTGACCACCATAAAAATACATAAATAAATAAATATTCAGTTTTTTAATTTTTCCCCATCCCCAAACAAAACAGATCAAATATGTCAGTCCTGTAGGGGCAGAAGGAGTTGGAAACATGGCATACGTTTGTGGAAACAAATAGAAGTGTGTTAGACAATAGACAGCTGGTTTCCAAGGTCCTTCTGCAACAGTTGTCCAAGGTACAATTCCATGTCAGGGCACTCAGTGGCATAGCACAGAGGAAGGCTTTTTAGAAGCTGTTGAGGTGAAGATAGGAGGGTACACAATATCTGTAGGTGACACACCTACATGGCATAGCTAACACTTTAAAAATACAGACCTTGTTTCCAGACATAACTTAAAAAAAATATAACAAGAATTAGCATCAGAGGAGGTCAGCATTCTGTGACATTAAGATAATTAACCAAGATAGTGGGGTTTGCTGGCCCTTTATCTTCCCATAAGCAAAACGAGGAGAGATTTGGTAGTGGAGTCTTAGCTTGCTTTTGATTTGCCTGGGCTGCCAACTTCCCGCCTCAACTCCCACCCCCACTCCACCCCGATTTCTGAATTTATATAGACTGCTCACTGGAGCTGCTCTCACTGTCCTTGAGGCTTGGGTCACCTGCTTGCTCAGTTTGTGTTTCTGTCACGTGAAGTGAAGACCCACAGGTGAATGGGGGGTGAGAGTGTGATTGCTTGTTTTTGTTTTTTATTTTTGTTGCTAGATCCCCAAGACCTGGCACACAGTAGGCTCTAGAAAGGATAGTTGTGCAGGTGGTGGGCCATTTTTTTCTTGTTTATTGTTTTGTTCTGTTTGGGGGAGAGGGTTTCCCTGTGTAGCCTTAGCTGTCCTGGAACTTGCTTTGTAGACCAGGATGGCCTTGAACTCAAAACTTAAGAGATCCACCTGCCTCTGCCTCCCAAGTGTTGGGATTAAAGGCATGTGCCACTACTGCCTGACTGGCCATTAATTGTGGCCTTGAAACCCACAATTCCAGCTATGTTTTGATCATGTATTTTGATTTCTAGATATCATGATGGATGTTTTAGTTACCATTATCTTTGTTGTAGCTCAAGAAAGTCAATGTTATTGTCCCTACCTTACTTTACAGGGGTAAAACAAACAAACAGTAAGCAAGGTCCAGATGTTTTACACTTATTATTCATATTCCTGAGTAGAACACAGCAATTCAAGCACTTGAGTCTAGCACTTGAAGCTCCATTATCAGTCATATGGTACTCTCCCCTGTACCTGCTGCTCTGCTAGTCACTGATGAAAAAACTTCAATGTGACCCAACCATCGCCAGTTGGTTCCTCAACTGACCAAAGGCCAAAAGGATGAGATCACACTTTCCCAGAGAAATCTGATACCCTGGGGCTTCTCATAGAGTATGGCACCTTTCAAAACGTAGCATTATCCATGTAGTTATGGACAAGGTGGTGCGGCCCCCAGATATATGTCTCTCATGACCTGAAGAAACAAAGGACCTCTGACGAATTGTGACAAAAGCATGTGGGATGTATAGGTGTTCTTCATCTCCCCTAAAATAATGGAAGAAGGCAACACAGAACTGTTTGGGGCCTGAAGGAGCTTATCAGTAGCACCCGATGGATTTGGTCTCTCTCCCATTATGCTCCATGTGGGAATTTCACCTTCATATTCTGAAAGTGGCTGCTCCTGCTCTTCTTGTCATTTTGACATCCTGGGCAGTAATAAGAAGGAATGTATTTTCCCTTCAAGACATTGTTTTTAAAATGTGTTTTTTATAGACAACTTCCTTCTAATGTGTTTCTTTTTATCACTCACTATCCTTGACCATATCAGTGGGAGACTGGAGTATTAAGTAGTTGTTTTCCTGTTATTACAAAAGAGGAGGTCAGGATATGAGACATCCCACCTGTTATGTCTGCAGCGTAAGACAAAGCTTATCTTTGCATTCCTATGAAAGATATATTTTGTGAGAGAGTTCCTGTCTACCAACATAGTATGTATGTGATCATCTTATTACAGAACAATATTAATTACTTCTCACTACAGAGTACAGGACCTGGGATTTGAACTACCTTTGGCTGTTTCTACCTGAGGCCTTTTGTCTAATGCCTATTTCCTTAGCTGCTGAGATTCTATGCTGGCTCCTCAAGTCCTGGTCCGCCTAAGCCCTGTTCCTGGTTGAATGGGGCTAATGGTTCCTAGAGCATGTGTGAGTGGAGAGACTTAAGTGCTCAGTACAGTGTCTAGACTTCATTTGACATTGCTAATGACTCTCATCACTGTTGTCCACATTTGCTGTTTCATTCTATGCACATCAGCAGCGTGAACTTCAGGATGTTGACTCTACATTATTTTCCCTCTTGGCATTCCTCCATACACTCAGCAAGGTTATGCTCCATTTTTGGAGGCACCACATGAAAACCCATCCCATTCTAGACCCACACTCATGAGCTTTGTGACAGTGACTATGCTCTAAGCTTTCGCTTCTGAGTCCCCACATGGGAACCAGCACTGTCTGCATCTCAGCGCTGTTCCAATGGCTGACAGACAATGCATTTGGTTTTATTGACATGCATGATACACAGAAATGCTTAGTGTTAGCAATAATGGTTTTAATCATTCATAAGTCAACTGCTTTCAAAACTGCAACTCCACAGCACATAAAAGACTCTGTAGTGTTTAGAACAGCCATAATTCTCAGGCCAGCACAGGTATGAGATTATTAAGAATTACCACATCCAACTGGTAAGACTCTATGGAACATATTCTATGAGCCAGGGGAAAAACTGTTGGATGGACATAGATACACAAATCGCAGGAGGAAACTAGATGGTGAAGATCGTGAGGGGGATTGATGTCTACCCTAAATAATAAGCAAACACAAAACAGTATTGTTTAATGCCAGAGATGATCCAATACCAACATGGTGCTGTTTTCTAAGTTTATCTTTAAATTTCAAAGTATTAATTTTTTAACCACATAGAAAATTAATAATTAAATAGTCATTGTTTTTGAAGAGATTTTTGTTCCTATGCATTGAGGCTAGGAAGCATTTAATTGATTGAGTTCAAAATGAGGTCTATTCTATGGAGAAAAATCTGGGAGTAGATAAGCAAAGTGTCTTTATTTGCTAAGATGTTCACTATAGCAGTTGTTATAAACTAAGTAGAAACAGTAAGTAAATTATGGCATATGTTTAGAACAAAATATTACAGAGAATTCTACAATGCTTAAAATACTTTAAAAATATTTATGCAATAAATTAAAGATGATAGAAACTTATTCATGTTTCATGTATAGAAACAAGAGACTAAAGAGTAGAGCATTAAAATCCTTTGGCTAGATCTGGATAGTATGGTAGGATTATACATGATTTTAGTTTATTATTTCATTACAGTTATTTGTTCATATTTATTTGTTTGTTTGTGCCTTTGGGTCCATGTGTGAACATGCATGCATGCGTATGCCACAGCAAGCATGTGACATTCTGAGGACATCCTGCTAGAGGTTCTGTTTACCTACCACATGGGTTCCAGGAATCAAATTGAGGTCACTGGGCTTGGTGGCAAGTGTCTTTACCTAATGACCCATCTTGCCAGAATTTTTCTTTATACTTTATTCATCTGAAAAGCAACATGTACATGTAATAAGGTAAAAAAAAAAAACCCTAAACCATAAAACAACAATATGGTCTCCATTAAAATGGTTATTGAAGAAAGAGCAATGATAGAGCTTGCACTAAATAGGAATTTTCAGCTAAAATGAATGGCCCAAATAAACAAGATGTCTCCCTATAACATAAATTGAAGATTGGGGTGGGCAGTTTGAGGATGTTATGATAGTAGCAAAATCCAGGCCTCTTCAAATTTTTAAATGGGATTTCAAAATTTTTAAATTTATTTTTGTGTATGGGTATGCCCATGCCTGAGTGTACATATGTACACCACATGCATGCAGGAGCCCGTGGAGACCAGAAGACGGCCTCACATTCCCTCAAAATGGAATTGAAGGCAGTTGCGAACCACCATGTGGGTGCTGGGAACCTAATCCAGGTCCTCTGCAAGACCAAGGAGTACTTTTTAATTATTAAGCCATCTCTCCAACCCCCATGCCTCTTCATGCCTCTTCAGTTTTTCTTCTGCCTTCCAGCAGATCTGTGCTCACAACTACAGATGCATTGCCTTCTCTCTTTCCTCATTCCAAGGGGCACAAGGCAAGGTCTCATCCCTGTTCAGTAGCACAGGGGGGGGGGCGGGCTGTGTTGAGATAAAGGCAGTAGAGATACTAGGTTGTGGGTTCTCTTTGAGATTTTATTTCTGAATCTGACCCTTGGTAGCAGGGTGACTGTAACTGTAGCGAAGATTGCTATATCAGTTGCACCAAAGAAGCCTCTAGAACTTTCTTAATCCAATGCCCCCTGTCTTACCACCACCACCATCTGTGCCTGGTGTCCCCTGAGTCCCATTTACCATGCTACACTTCTGCTGTCCAATCTTTGTGCTACCATTGCTTCCTTTCTGAGATAAGCTTAATGAAAACTCACTGGCTTCTAGAATTGTAGCAGTTGATGTGATTTTTATGATTACAAAGGGTTTTGGGGAAGACTAATTAAAGCTAAGGGTCTCAAGTATGTGCCGGTCACTGCCAACACCCTTAGAAGCAATATCTTATTAATTACAGGAGTTAGGCAGGACCTTTGTCCTCATATTACAGGTACAGATATTCAGACACAGAGATCTGAGCCCAAGTTATATCACTCCTGAGCCTATGACCTTGCTTCTCTGACTTTAGTATGCTGAATAATTATGGAAAAATACTGTTGAAAGATCAGAGCTGTCCAGTATCAGAAACCAGGTTCTGCTACAGGGCACCTGCAGAAAACACCACAGGGAAAGTTCCAGACCCTTGATTATCCAACATCGTGGCAAAGGGCCATGGGTTCCTAAGGGATGAGGTGTCTCTGCCCCCTAATTTCTACCCACCCTTCCTTAGGTGCTGGCAGGGCACTTCAATCTGTGCAAGAAGATGCTTTGAGTAGCATGCTACTTATCAGGAAAGCTTTGCTGTCTCAGATAGGAACAGGCCATTTATTCCTGAGGCCTCTTCTTCCACAGTAGCGTGGAAATTCCAGGGTGAAGAGATTTAACGAGTACTTTGACTTTGCTTCTTCGATTTTCATTATTTTCCGAAGACAAGGTCTTTAAAGTCCGAGCCTAAGGGCTGACCTGTTAAGGGAGGGTGAAGTTACTTTCTACAAAATTGAAGAGTATGTCTTAGCCCACTCTAGCAGAGAGGCCATGAGAAGGCCCATGTTTGACTGTAGATGGGCTCCCCAAAGCAGAAGGCATAGGTGTCTCATACAAATCTCTCAGGAACTCTTTTCCCTTGCATGCAAGAAGACAACTGAACTTTGGAAATGTCTTTGGCTCTTTAAAAAAAAAATCTTGAGACCTTCATATATGAGCCCTGCATCTCCATACTCCTCTGTGGCCCCTTAGAAATTCATGGCTTCTTGTTTAAGTATTATTTCTATGACACAGACACACACACATGCACACACACACACAGAGAGAGAGAGAGAGAGAGAGAGAGAGAGAGAGAGAGAGGTATGTATATCCTGTTGAATCCAGTTAGCATTACTGATATGCACACATGTCCATTGCTGATCACTTGGGACTGGACAACCTATTAGGAACCTCATCCTTGGAGAAAATTGATTCTCAGTCTCTTAGCAGCTGTTGCCCACCTGTAGCTCTTCATCAACAGGTGGGCTTGGGAATTTCCCCTGTCCACACTGGCATACCACCTGGTGGTGTCATACCCGCTTGTTCAGGCAGCCATGTCGTTGAGATGTCAGGGGTGCGTTTTTCTTGTCATTCCTAGGGGATGCTTGGCCCCTTTTCATTCTATCCTGTCTCAGAGTGGATCAGAACCATTGGACAAACCCTGGGATGGGGTAGATTTATCTACCATAAGCTACAGGAAGCAGGAATAAAAACACTGGGCAAGGATTTTCACAAACTGCGTTGTAAACTGATTCTGTGGTCCTCAGGGAGAATGGAAACACTACTCCCAAGGCTTCATGGATCTGAGTTTTGTTTCGATCTTTCCATTTTACAAGCAATCTGTAAAAGAAAGAAAAGCTGAATAGCTTGAGCTACCTGCTAAGATGTTTTGAAGGATCAAGTGATGAGATGGTCCATAGTAGCTACTTACCACAGCGTCCATATAGGAAGCTCAGTATAGTGGGCCGTGATGAAGGCGGTGGGGGAAGAAGAAAGTGCTAACCCGTGCTGTGTGAAATGTCTCACTGGAACATTCTCTTTGAAAAGAAGATTTGTCTTTGTAGCTAGAAAGGGCATGTTGAACATTTCATCACCAAATGAAGCACAGCTCTCTTAAAAAGCTAGGAGTCACCAGAATACTGCACTTTACAGCCTTCTACAGGCCATACATCCCCAAAATGGCTTTTGGTATAAAGAAAATAACACAGAATCAGGAGTGAGGGTAACTGAAAACTCACACAGGTTTTCTGTGTAATATTTTGCCTCACCACATTCTGAAACATTCTAGGAACAGCGATAGGGACTGTGGATTCAAAGCTGAGTAAGAAAGCATCCCTGGGTGCAAGGAAATTTAATGTAAATGAGAGTAAAGATGAAATGTTTGGCTTGGTTGCTGTGGGCACATGTGAAGATGTATGATGAACAACATGGGGAGAGAGAATAGGGAGAGGAATGGTGCCTGGGGAAAGCTGGGGATGCAGTAAGGTGAAGAGGAGGACTGCATGTGACATAGGGGAACCAGTCACCCAAGTTACCCGGTGAGGGGCATGTGGACATGTGAGGGGCATGCACATTCAGCTTCTAGTACAGTGAGAACACTCACTTCAGAAACTCCTTTTAACCAAGAGACTGACCCCCTAAAGAGGAAAGTTAAAGATTCTGGTTGCTTTACATGCCACAGTCCTTCTGGTTACCTGTTTCTCCCTGGTGGTTGATGCCGCATTGTATAACCTTAATGCAAAGTGGACTTTGGGTCGATTATTGCTCCGTAGTGGTTCTTTGATCTTTAGACTTCTTTATTTCAATGACTGTTTTCATAGTTGTTACAATAATGAGCATTTTCTCTAAAGGAGATGTGGTCTTTGAAATGGTTATGAATGCTCTATTTCAATACTCCATGTAGACAGGATGGGCAGAGAGAAGGGAGGGGAGAGACAATATGGGAATCAGAATACCTGGGGTCAGTGCCAGAGAACACTGCACACTTTCTACCAAAGTTCACTGACTGTAACAACTGTCAACTGTCCCCTGAGTGTGTTTTCTATATCAGGCCACCTTAATCTGCTCTAATCTGATTCAACTGAGTTCTCTGGCCTCTTGCTATCTCATGAAAAAGAGGGTCTTTGTATCACTTCACGAACACCCCTGCCTCATCTCGGACGAATCTAGAGCAGCGGTTTTCAATCTGTGGGTCATGACCCCTTTGGGGGTCGCATATTAGATATCTACATTACAATCATAACACTATCAAAATTACAGTTATGAAGTAGCAACAAAATAATTTTATGGTTGGGGGTCACCACTCCATGAGGAACTGAATTACAGGGTCGAAGCATTGGGAAGGTTGGGAACCAGTGCTCTAGAGCTTGTGATAGAAGAGCTGTGTCTGTGCTTGCTCTACAGAGGATGTGCATGCTGGGTTTGTCTCCTAGCACACCCATGCTGGCTTCTAAGAACATCTGTTTCCATATACCAGCTTGCAGATTCATTGCTTTAATTAATGGAAGTGCTTTGGAAGTTAGGGGCTCTATCCTCAGTTTTCATTTAAAGGTACCTAGTGACTTCTGTTTTAAAAATAGATGCCATTTAATTGATTGGCTTACTATTCTCTGATTCTAAGGTAAAGCTTAAAAGGTTCTGTGACAGTATCAGTGATTTAAGTATTCATGAGTGTTTAAGTAAGGCCTGGACACCTTGAATTACTCTAGACTTACTGTCATCAAGATTTTTAGCTCTAAGAATATGCTTGTTAAATGCATATGGTCAATTAAAGGGAGCAAAGTATTATCTGGGATTTGAAAAGTATCGATCTGAGACTGGAGAAGTGACTTAGCAGTCAAGAGTGCCCGCTGCTCTTCTAAAGGGCCAGAGTTCAGATCCCAAAACTCAGATTGAACAGCTCACAACAGACTTCAACTCCAGCTCCAGGGGACACTTTCTTCTGGCCGCCAAGGACACCTGTACTCAGTGCACAAACTCACACACACAAATGATTTCTTAAATATCAATTATTTACAATGAATATTCATTATTCACTGTGTGCTGGACTCTGTGATTGGGTCTTGACAGACTGTAGTGGACACGTGGTACTTGCTCACAGAGTGTGTCACCCTCACGGAGTCTGGATTCTAGGGAAGCTCATTCACTCATTAGCACAAGCTGTGAATCAAGAGCAATGGGTTCCTGCCAGGCTATGTGAGTTTTTGCTATGCAGGCCAAACCTTGAATATTAATTTTCATAAATTACCTTTGATGCTCTTATATTTTCCCAAATTAAGGCAGGATGGGAAAGAAAAAGCATTTTACTCATTTTAACAAAGGAAGCTTTTGCTCACTAAAATCCACATTTTTCTTTCTCTTTTAAGGGTATTGACTTAGACTGCATAGTCTCCTACAAGGAGGAATGTGTTTTAGCCTAAGAAATGTCAGTGGAAGGGCTGTGAGTAGGTTAGTGACCCACGAGTTGGAAAATTATTTTATATATTCTCTTTCCACTTCCTGATGTCCACAAGAGAACCGGGTTAAGAGATGGCAGAATGACAGAAGTCACACACACAATAAGCTACCTGCCCTGGTCTTAGGAATGAGGGAGATGGAAGCAACAAGTATGCTAGGTATCAAGTGGTAGGGATAATTCACTGCAGCAGTTTGTATCATTCTTATTCATATAGGACAGCTCCAAAATTGCTTCTGAAAATACAAAGAACTTTCAGGGAATATGCCCAGATATGCCATCATCTGGCAAGGATAATACATGTTCAGTATCTAGGTTTCTCTAAGTTGCCATGAGGAGTGACAGACAAGAGCTATCATCCTCATTTTAGGCATTTTAGACCTTCACATATGTCTTGTGGCCTGGCGAAATTCAGAAGCCTAGACTACAAAGCAGTGAATATTAACATTAAGGTTTTCTGGCCGTTTCCTGGTTCTGTCATTTTGCATTATCATTATATCCACATCTGAAATTATAAAAGATACTTGTCCACTTTAATACTAAGTACGTATGCACTGCCTGTCTTCTGCGCCTGGTTTCTTGTATCCTGGAGCTGAGACCTAGCCATGGCAACATCCAAGTCCTGTTTAAAGGCATCATAGGGCCTCAGTAAATAGACAACTGATGTGAGAAGGTGTGGCCCAAGGACCTGAGTGTAGCAACTCTAGTCGGGCATTTTGTAGTCTAAATTAAACAGTAGCTTACATCTGAGGAAAGGGAGGGATAAAAGAAGTAAACAAAATAAGAGGGAGGGATGGAGGAAAGGGGAGAGAGAGAGAAAGAGAGAATGTGTAAGGACAGTAAGAGGCAATGTTAGTATAGGGAAGGAGTGATAGTTTTCCATCTCAATAATATTTGACAACTAATTGCTGTGTAAGAAAAAAACATTGGCCTGAAAAGATCTCAGTCATTGTTAGATTAAGATGCTTAATTAGGCCATCTGAGAGGGATCAGGAGAGAAAGCAAAGACACTTTACAGAGTCTTTAGCAACTATTCCTGGGGTCCTCAGGTGATGAGCGTCATGCATCAGGGCTATCATTTCAACTCCTTTCTGTATAAAATCATAACTGGGAAGTTTGAAAGGACAGTTCTTTGACCATCCACATACTCTTTACCTGAATCTACTGTTGGTATTTTGGTATATGTGCTGCTTCCGTGGGTCGGCATGTGTATACATACACACATCCTCATGAGATACTTACAAAATCGCAGACGCCATCACACTTCTTTCTTGAGCATTCCAGTCAGCGTCTCCTGTGAATAAGAACATGTTTCTGTGAAATCCTATTAGTAAATCTTTGAAAATTAACAAAGATTCAAAGTCTCGCCTAATTATACAACCAACACTCAAGCTTTCTCATTCTTCTCCATGGTGGTCTTTCTCATCCAGGATCCAGTCATGGTTTACATGCTATAGTGTATTCAGTCTTGTTAAATCCAAGGCAGTGGTTCCCAAGCACACTTTGGGAAGTGCTATCATGAGGACCACCAGAAAAAGATGAAAACACTGGAGTTATGTTCCAAATCCAGTAAAGAGAGGACTTGGGACCAGACCCACCTGTCTGTGTTCTGAAAATTCTCTTGGTGGTTCTGATGAAACTCAACAGCCACTGAATTCTTTCTGTGATGTTCAGGAATTATGCATATTTATCCACATGGGCACATGTATGCACAGGCACACAGGCATGTGGAGGTCAGAGGACAACCTGAGCTGTCACTCCTCACCTACTTCCTTTTGTGTGTTGGTGTAGGCCAGAGGCCAGCATTGCCTGTCTTACTCTGTTTCTGGCTGCTTCATTATTTGAGACCAGCACATCCAGAGAGCCACCTATCTGTGTGCCTCCCACCCCAGTCCTGGGTTTATATATGTGGAATCACAAATATATACCATACCTGGCTTTTAATGTGGGTAGTATGGATCTGAACTCAAGTACTCTGCTTACACGACAGTTTACACTGAATCATCCCAGCTCCCTTACTATCTTTTGAGAAAAGGCCCAGAACTTTGTCAAGTGTATTAGAGTAGCTGGCCAGTGATTTTCCATGGATCTACTTCTTTCTACTTCTTACCATAGTTGGGACTTCAAGCGTGTGCCACCACACCTGTGTTTTCACATGGTTCTGTGGACATGAACCCAGGACCTCATGCTCTCAAGACAAGTGGTTTCATGACCAACACATCCTATTGGTTGGGCTTTTTAGATTTGTCTTTATCTAAACATCTAGGTAAGTTTGGTTGTGTAACGAACCACACTGAACATTCTCTTTTCTTATTGTTTCCTTGTGAGTTACTTCAAGCTTTGCTGTCCTGGTGAGTGCAGATGAAGGAAGCTGGGTTTATTTTACAATATCATGTTCCCAAGTTGATGATATTGAGTCAAAACTTTTCTAGCACGGGGCACTTGGTTAATAACATGAACACCATGGACCCCACCCAAAAAAGTATGTCCCCCTTTATCATTAGTGATTAACTTAGTGACAACTTGCTGTGTGACAATTCTCTTTCTTGGTGATATTTCATTCACTGACAACAACCACCTGACTTCCTGCGTTGGAGTATGCTGATCGCCTGACTTCGTTGTCATTCCTTCGAAATCACTGCTGATTTTTGAAGATCATCCTCCCTCTCCCATGCATCTATTTTTATGTGATTTAGAAATGTTATTCAGTGGGTTCTTGCTTTATTCAACATATCCAATAAATAATAATTTTTCTTGCTATTTGAATTTGTGCTATGTTTGGCCTGAGGGTGCATCCTTGCATTTTCCTGTCCTTTTCATGATCTCTGCCATGATAAGGCATTCCTACTTTTCTCTGTTTCCTGTGCCACCACTTGAATTGGCTGTTCCTTCAAGGATCTCTGGTTATTTGTAGTACACTGGGAGTCCTGCACACATTCACTCATCTTCTCTCCAAATCAGAGTTTCTTACAGATCCCCCATCGCCCTTTTTCCTCCAGTTTTCTAGGGTAACTTCAGACTTAAGTGACTTCAAACCATAAAAATGTATTATCTCACTGCCTTGGTCAAATTGGGTCAGCTACAAGTTTCAACTTCTCTAAAATCAGAGTGAATTTTTTTTTTCTGAAGAACCAACAGAAAATCTGTGTTCTTGCCTTCCCCAGCTTCTAGAAGTTAGCTTTTCCCAGCTGCTAGGAGCTGCACACATTCTATGGCTCTTGGGCTTTTCCTCTATCCTCAAAGTTATGGACTTTATATCTCTCTAAGCATGTTGTGACCACAACCTTAAATGTTTTCCTCCTTTAAGGACCCATATGATTACATGAGAGATGAGGATACTGACTCCATCTAAAAATCTGCACCCTACATCCAACTACCTCCTTGGCCTCCTTTCCCAAGTCAGGTGACATATTTCCAGGCTCTAGGGACTACACTGTAGAAATCTTCGAGGGTGTTATTCTGTCTCCCATATCCTCCCTCATTTTTTATTTGTATTTTTTTTGTCTTGTCATAAACTCTCTGACTTCTAAGAATTGGGGTAAACTTAGCTCCTCCACCCTGCAATATGCCTACAAATACCATGAGCATGATCACACCTGTGACCCCAGGAAGCAAGCCACTATAGACTTCTAGATTTCTCTACCTTTTTTAGCACTGAGAATAGCTGTCATTTTGGGGTATAGCAGAAAGACGCATGTCCAAAATTAGCTTCATTAATTTAATGTGCAGTTAGGTTACTTGTATTCAGTTCAGGGGGCATTTGCTTTTTTCAATATTTGCATTTACTTTTGAATATGTAAAGTATAAACATAAAAAAATTTAAGAATATTGGTTCTGCCTTGATCCCCTGCACACAGTATTTCTACACACCCACTACATATTATTATGGTCTACAATTTTCTCTAATGTTTCTCTTATAAAACATATAGATGAATATGTGGTGTGTTTATCTTATATTACTTCATATACCAAAATATCCGAGTAAATAATATTTATTTGCACCTTGCATTTTTACTGGGTAGTATAGATAGGTAGATAGAAAGACAGGTCAATATTTAAACAGACACTCACACACATATATAATGTATTGTGGACCACTCTACAGCATGTGGCCATGAGGATCTCAAAAGAGGTAATTATCAAATATTAATGTTCTTACCATATTATTTAGCTTGTTATAAGAAATCCATATTAGGGCCGGGTGTGGTGGCACACGCCTTTAATCCCAGCACTCAGGAGACAGAGGCAGGTGGATCTCTGTGAGTTCAAGGCCAACCTGGTCTACAAAGTAAGTCCAGGACAGCCAAGGATACACAGAGAAACCCTGTCTCGAATAACCAAAAAAAAAAAAAAGCCATATTATATTTGTGATTTGACCCAACCAGAAAGAAAATATATTCCAGGGAAATGTCTTCTTGGCATGCCTTATGCCTATCCCTCACCCCACTGAGAAACAGCCAACCCTGTTCCTAAGTTTACCAAACACTTTGTACATGGACATACTCTCACTACTTTTTATCCTGGCTGATTTTATTCAACACATCATCTCCCTTTCTGCTCTCTCACTGCTTCATATCCAGTCATGTCCACCTTCTCTAATCACCTAGTCTACCCCCACCCCTAACTTATTTGACTTAAAATTCCATTAGGGAATTATTCAGTTGGTCTATTTTATGATGAATGTATATTTTTAACAAAGGAAAAGTATGCTGGCACATACTAGGAAGCTAGTTGCTTCTTAGGAAAGTTGAGACATGTCAGGAAGGGGAAGGGAGAAGAGCTGTTTTGATTCTGAAGTCAAAACTCCAAGGAAGGCAAGAAGCCATGTGAAGACCAAGGGTGTTGTAGATTCTAGAAGGAATGCAGGACTAAGCATTCCTTAGATGGTTTGAGAAAGGAGGGACACACAGAGAAAGACATTATATTAATTCAAGTCAACCAGCATAGAACGTGCAAGGCTGATGCTCAGTGGAAAGATAGCCTTCTGGAAAGTTCTCCTGGCCCAAGAAACCCAGACGTAAAAAGATGGACATGTTTTATATATCTTCACTCTCTGAACCTCTGTCATTTGGCTCTGCCTCCCTTCTCTGAGTGATGTGATCTTCTTGTGCTACCAGGGGAACCCTTAAAGATCCAGCAGGTACCACCCCTGTGTGGGGTATGTGGAGCTTCTGCTTTCCCAGTATATCCATGCTGGACCACTGTCACTGTTAGAATGTGTGTCCTGGTGCTTCCTGGCCTCCTGCAGTCTAGCCAGCTATATTTGTGTACATGTACAATTCGGCCTCAGAGCATAGTTTAAATTTAAAATCAAGAAAGAAGAAAAGGGAGCCAGTAAGTGTCACAGGCTGATTAACTGCTGTCTCTATGAAGAGTTTATCCTCTGCCAAATTTCTATCGAAACCCTGAGAAATTCGAAGAGGATGGAGTGGAGCAAAAACATTAAAATTTATGTCAGATACCAAATACAGTAAAGCAGCTGCAACGTTGATAGGTAATCAAGAACTGGGTGGCTTTCAGTTCTGACTTAGCAAAATAAGGTCAAGATGTTCACACACAGAGAACATACAACAGTTTTCAAGAGGACATGCAGAGCACATGCTCAGAACCACTTGGCTACATGCAATGCATGTGTGTGTGTGTGTGTGTGTGTGTGTGTGTGTGTGTACACCCACATATGCACACATACTCAAGAAGTAGTTCTACATTGTTACTGTAAGTATACAACTCTTCCATCTACCAACTTGCATTATACTTTTATTTTGATGAAAAGCTAGCAGTACAAGGGAAAAATCTCTTCATCAGAAAACTCAGTATCAAGGAAAAAAAGCATTCCCAAGACATTGTCATGTATTACTGGTTATTTTTGGTGGTTAAGAGAATTATTTGAAAACAAAGAAACCTTTCACAAAGCCTCTAAAATACAAAAGATTTAATAACATTTACATCTGTGTATCAGCCATGTCTGTAATGCAAGTCATGAATAACACATAAACCAGAGCAGAAAAAGCACAGAAGTACTCACACATCATTTAAAATCCAACCCACCCCATCATCGTCTGTGGAATCAAATACACAGCAGGAACAGTTCCAGTTCATACACACACAATATAGTCATTGGAAATGAAAACATATTAATTATGTTCCTTAAGGTTCAGTGATAGATAGCAAGAGTGACTGAACATGTCCAACTTCTTAGCTGCAAACCTGTACCAAAAGTCCCTCCTGAGCTGCCTCTGGATTTTGAAGAAATTGCAGAACATATATTTGTCTTCTGTGTTGCTGCTGCTCAATTAAGTCTGCACTTGGGGCTCAGTCTTGTCTTCATGCTGTGCTGGAAATGGAAGGAAGTTGGCTTGTGAAGTTGGATCCAAGTTACAAGTAACAAGAAGAGGAAGAAAGATTAAAGAATTTACTGGTGAGGAATACATAACTCAGGGAACAACAGTAGAAGTCCTCTCTGCCATGAGGTTCCTAGATCAGCTCATTTGGCATCTATGGATTTCTAGGAATCTTTTTTGAATTTCAAAATAGAGTGGATTTCTAGATTCTGTCAGCCTGTAGTCTGTCCCTGGACCAGCGTCTGGTTCATGATAAAGAAAGATAAGTTGGTATGGGTGTGTTTTCCACTTGTCATTTATTCTTCACATTGGTGTTTACTGTTTGTTTCTAGAAGATGGGAGAATGTTCAAATAAATGTTCACCTTAGATTAGCACTTTGGGTTCACTGGCTTTCCCTCTATTCTCTGCCCAGCTTCCCTTCTCCTGCTCATTGTATTTCTTCTATCTTAGAGCCTTCTTCAATGGATGCCACTTCTTCATCTCAGTTCCATATGAAGTTTCATGTCTTTCACTGTAACAGAAGGTTAATAGTCCTCTCTCTGTGTACTTCAAATGCTCAATTCCTAGTAGAGTATAATTGCTAAATAATATGTCATTCTTGTTTTAAATGAGAAATACTTCCATTGTTCTTGGTGTGTGTCTGTTTAGACATGGGTAGACCTGAGAGATGAGGCTTCCACAGAGAGGGAATACACAGTCATCCTGGGGGAGTTTGCACGTTTATGCATTTTGGTTTTAAATGTCGAGTTGCATGCTGGGCCTTTTAGGCGCTTGGGATTATGTATAATAGATGACCTGCATTTACAGAGATGCATGCTATACAGATGTAAATGTTATTATAGCTTTTATATTTTATGTTCTTGTTGAAAGATCATTTTGTCTTTGAGTAATACCACCATTCAATTCTTTTTTTGGTGTTGTGGGGGAGGGGGTTATCTTTAAAAGAGAATATGAAATGGGTATTGCACATCATATATTTCTTAAAAGTAATTTGGAATTTTAGGGTCTGGGATTGAGGCTGACTGATACACTGCCGTGATGAGATATAACCCCTGGAAAATAACAGCACCGGCACATGCCTGCGTCTGCCCAACCTCATAATTCACTTTCACATTGGATTATGGATGCCTGCATTCACTGAGTCTATCTTCCCTTTAGGTATTATTTCAGCCCTTTGAGATAATAAGGAAAGTTTAATTGCGTTGTTAATTGATTTTTTGCACAACATTATTACCTTGATTGATTGCAGAGTTGATGAAAATGTTAGACACAGGCAGCATGGAGTCTCAGCCGGGCAGGGAGTGGGAGCCTTGTGGAGAATAGATAACCTTGACAGTAAGGGCTATATCCTTCAGATATGTCTTCCCTTGACATATTGATGGCCCTCGAAAAGGGAAAAGCTGATTGTATGCAGAATGCAATCATTAAACCCACTTCAGCTCACTGTTGATTAATTTGTTTTTTCCTGAAGGATCTAGTTATAGGGAGGCCTCACTTGTACCAACCGCAGCCATTTCCTTGGCCCCAGATGGCTTAACCCTGTAAGTGAAGAGAAGGATTGGGGCTGATGTGGCTGAGGGTGGGGCGGAGGGAGGTTCTTGATGCTCACAAGGTGTCTTCATCCCCTGAGGAGTGCTCGTCCATCTACCACAATGTGTTTTTCCTCCAAAATATCAATCTGTTAGTTAAAGTACCTATGCCCAGAAACCCTTTGCTAAGACCTAGGCTATGGAGCAGGTCAGCTATGGTTTGTTTGGTAAGGCTTTTTCTTCAGCTTCTAGAGATGTTTATGGATGACACATGACAGGAGTTTTGTCACTTAAAACTTATACAAGCTTACTGCCATGACTGGTGACTTGAGGTGTCACTAGTCTATCAGTGTTTAGGCAGAAACATGTGTCAGTCAACTTTCTGTCACCATGATGAGAGATGCCTGAGACAACTGGCAAAGCAGATGGCTTGGGGGATTCTACCTGTAGTCAGCTGGCCTGTTTTGAGGTGGTATACCATGTGAGAGCTTGGAGTATAACAAACCGTACTTATCGAGTGGATACACACAAAAGGAATAACTGAAGAGGGACAGGGTCCCTTTGTCTCCTCCTCTCTAAGGCTATACCTACGATGACACTGGTGTATTGTCAGGTTTTTGTGTGTGTGTGTGTGTGTGTGTGTGTGTGTGTGTGTGTGTGTGTGTGTGTCACAAAATACCTGAGCAGAATAACCAAACAGAGAAAAGGTTTCATTTGGTTCATGTTTTCCATGGCAAGAAAGATATGGCAGAGAGGCTTACCTCACGATGCCCAGGCAGATGAGGGAGGGATGCCCATGTATACAGATTTTGTCCCCCTTTCCTCCATCTGAGTCCCAGCATTAGAGGTTAGTCAAGGCAGGCGTCTCCCTCATAATATTCCCTGGAAAAACCCTCTCTGTGCTTCTCACCCAGTCAGTTGACAGTCAGCCATCAGGCCTAGCTTCCTTCTTCTAGAGCCCACTATGTCCCAGTATCTGGGAATGATTCTCTAACATGTAGGGTCACAGTGGACATTTATGATCCAAACTGTAGCAAGATGGACAGTAGTGAGAATCTGGCGGTCACTAATATAGTTGCAATTAACTTCTCTCCCTGCCCTGAATGAGACTTTCCTGCTATCACCATTACTACCATGTCTAGAGACACCGTCATTGTCCCCAGATCCAGATTGACTGATAAACCCTATCTTCTTCCTCTTTTCATCCCACTCGATCTATCACTGTTCAACCCTTGAGGCTTGGAATGCTGGTTTCATGGGATGGACTTGGCTCTGCAAAGTACCACATGTAGTCTTTCTAAAAAACCTCTGCCTTCCAGGGTAGGTGGGCAGCTTCGCTTGCCTGGTGACCCTTCAGTTTGGTGCTTTTTATTTACAGAATATTCTGTCTTATTTTGCCCTTATCTTCCCTCTGTGGCTATCCCCATTACTCATTTAAACCAATTTTTTTTTAATTGCATAGCATTGTTGGAGCCCTACCAAAAAGTTACGTCATCTTCCTGGGGGTCATGTGGGCTTCAAGGGTAAGAAGAGAAATTGTTCAGGAACAGCCCTTCCCCCACCCCAGCACCACAGAACATCATGGTGACAACCTAGCTTCTCCTGTCTGCCCCACCTCCTCTATTACAAGCCTCTCTTCTCCTCAACTCACCACTGGCGCTTGGGGAGTATAATATCCACAGTCTTGGCCCTCAATTACCATAATGGCTCATAATGAGATTTTGGCCAAGTAGCAGGTAGCTGGTTATTACTTCCTGCTCAGCATGGGCAATGTCTATGCTGTTAATTTGTGTTGCTGAATGTGGCTCAGTGCTCGGCGTCAAACTGTCAAAGCCAGATGTATTCTATTAGGGTATACTGGACAATGGGCAATCTTTGCTTTTCCAGTATGGAGGCATGTTAACTTACCACAGGGTGAATCCTGACAAATTCAAGTCAAACAAATGAAAGGGGTAATATCCTAAGCCATCAAAGTAGAACATTCCAGAGACAGATAACCCCTGGTACCATCTACTATCATGAGTATCTCTCTGTCTGGAACTGTTCTATTGACAGGCAAAAAAAAAAAAAAAAAAAAAAAAAAAACCCTTTTTAATATTGCTGGGGAAACTGGTAACTTCATTAAGTTTTAATGAGGCTAGCCCTAATGAAGGCCTTTCTAATGTGCTTTGTATTTATTTACTAAGTTTTCCTATTAGGCAATAATTGAGGTACAGAAAGTTCACAGTGTTCTTATGAGCTTCTTTCGGTTGATATACACACAGACACACATGTATATGCATGTGTCAAACAGGGTGGGGGTGGGTGGTTGAAGATATTGGGAGTAGAATTTGTTAATGCCCAAGTATTGTATTGTGTTTCTGCAACAACAGACTTTTGGACAAAAGAAAGAAGGTGGGCAGGAGGGAGGGCAATTCAAACTTTTTCCAGTTAGAGAAACTATCAAGATTCTTTTTGTTTTTCTTTGGGAGAAGGCAACTTTGACTATCCTGGAATTAGGAAGATTATGGTACCATCCATACAAAATAGTTTGTTTGGATTCTAATGGAGGGCAGATAGAGGCTGGGCCAATGTGCCCAAGGAGGAACAAACTCAGTTGTTATCATATCTGTTCAATTTTGAGAGTTCTATTCTTTTTTCCCCTTCCTTCCCTTCCTCCCTCCTTCCTTCCATCCTCTCTTTCTTTCCTTCCTTCCTTCCTTTCTTCTTTCTTTCTTTCTTTCTTTCTTTCTTTCTTTCTTTCTTTCTTTCTTTCTTGCTTTCTTTCTTGCTTTCTTGCAGCTTATCTTTATTTTCAAAAACTCTTTTGAGAAATTTCCATCCAAGAAAGCATGCACAACTCCAGACAGCCTTCCCTCCACCTTTGATTCTATCCCTCTATAAAAACAGATCTGAAACACAAATGTGAATGTTCTCTTGAGGGCAAGGCCAGCACCCCTGTTCATATTCTGCAGGAGAATCCCACTACTCAGGTGTGTTCATAGCAGGTTCTAGCAGTTTTGAGGAGGAGCAAAGACTATATGGAAATTTCTTTTCTAAGCTCCCCCAGCCCTATGCCTCATAAATCATGTTTTATAGGCTTACGTCCAGTCCTACCCCATTCTCCTCTTCTTTTCTCCTGTTAATGTAATCAGCCTGCCACTAAAATAAAACAAAAAAAGGAAACTTAAATGTCAAAGTATTGAGCAACTTTTTTCTCTTCTTCCAGTGCTGGGGTTTGAACTAAGAGCCTGATACAGTGCTAGACAAGAACTCTACCCAGTTTTGGTTTGTCATTATTTATTTTAGGTGCCATTTGTTTTCTAGATGTTCTTGGGAAGCGAATAGAATGTCTATTATCAGAGTGCAGTGCAGTAAAGACTTCAATTAACCAGATTCTTGTGTCTCTGACTTTAAATATGAATAAAAGTAAGGTCATTTACTTTACCAAAGAAAAGGGCAAGGTGGGGAGGGACTTTTAGGTTGTTCTAGAACAGTCTTTCTTAAAGGAGATTCCCCAGCATTATGTGGGAATTTGTCAAAATAAGCAAATTTCTTGGCCCAAACTCAGACCCACTACATGAGAAGTTGTGGAGAGTAATTCCCATGCAGGGAAAGTCAGAGAGAACCAACGTTCTAGGGCCAACACACCCAGATCTTTGACCTATCAATGTATGAGCTCAGAATAATCCTCAGGCCACTTCACTTGGTCCGAAAATATGAACTTAGAAATGGAGAGACATCTCAGTAAGAAACAAACATGGAGGACCCATGTTCCATCTCTTAGGACCAGCATGATAAAGCCAGGCATGCTGCTATGTGTTTGTAACCCCAGCCTGGGGATTGCTGGATACTCAGTGTAGCCTAAAGAGTAATATGTAGACCAACAAGAGCTTGTCTCAAAAGGAAAAAAAAAAAAAGAAAAATGACAAGTGAGGTCGCCCTCTGACTTCCACCGCCCTACACTAGTTATTCATTGTGTACCTAAGATACAGCCTAGGCTTCTTGGTGTGTGTGGGAGTCTACTGTCTCAGCCTTTTGGGGGTTTATATAGAGAAAAGATGCTAGGATCTTGGGTAGCTGGCATTCATTTGTTCCCTCTCCTCTCACCACCTCAGACAAACTTTCCAGTTGTGTCATCCTCACTGGAAACACTCAACTGCGGTCACTCTGGCCTACCTAGTCAGACTGTTGTTTTATGGTTGAGAGAAAACTTGAAGTTTCCACTTACTCATGAGTTAATAATCTAATTAATTAGCTGGGCCCAACTTTCCCTCTGTGGCTGGGTAGCCACATGATTGTTATAGTGAAGGAATGGCTGGAAGGAGGGCGGGAGCCCAGGCATGCTGCTAGAACCGCAGCTACACCCTGTACTGGGTTGCTTGGGAGACCCGGAACCTAGGAACTGGTTTTTGTTTGTCTTCCTGGGTTGAATCCCCTCACCTGTTTCATTCCATAGCATTCTAGTTTCCTAGACTTTAAAAGCAGGTTAGGCTTGACAGCTGTTGAAGCTGTAAACATTGATGCCTCTTATAGGATGGGAAGGCACTCGGTCATTGTTCTCAGTACGAGTGATGACTCTGGACCAGATATCCTGAGAAGGGAAGACAATGGTAGGGTTTTAAGCAAGGAAGGCCCACCCTTAAAAGAAGCAGCCACTATATATACTGACTTAATGTTCACATTAGTCAGAAAACAAAAATAACTTTAAAAAAAGATGTTCTCAGATAATGGCAACTTCATGCCAATGGATGTCATTTTTTCTTTGGGGATGTCTACAGGGCAAGTGCTTTTGATATTTTTTCTCTAAGAATGCATCTGTCTTTATTAGTTTGCATGCTTTTCTACATTTATGCAGGTGATACTGAGACAAACAAACAAACAATCAAACAAAAAACCCAACAACCGTGAGCTAAGATTAATTATATCTGGTAAGGAAATCAGTCATTTCCTGAAATTGAGGCAGAAGGAACCTAAAAGTGAAAGAGAGAGGGGCCTTTGGTAGCCTCAGTCCCAGATAGCCTTCAGCCAAGATTGGGTAAACATGACATATTGATCATCACAGAACGTGTAATTGGTGACCACAAGCACAGTGAGGCTTTAATGGCCTTCTCTGAATAGTTGCCCTTATTTATTTAAAGAAAGCAGTGGCTGTTTCCTAACTGCATGCTGCCCTCTAGTGGCCATGATTCTGATTTCAAAAGATGAAGAAGAAAAGACAAATGCGGAGATATCGGGAATGTTGCTGGGTATGTCTCTCTGTCTCTCTCCCTCTCTTCCCGTTTCTCTTCCTCCTTTCCCTCTCTCCCTCCCTCTTTCTTCCCCTCTCTCTTTCTTTCTATCTGAGAGGTTCCTAAGTTCCCTGGAACAGACACATGCAGTCTTCCCACTTGACCACTGTCCATTTTGAATTACAGCCAGGGTGAGATCCATTCCCCAGCTTCTGGGAAGGCAGCTCCTAAATCTCACCTGACTTGCATCCCATCTCAGCAGGCGCTGGAATCCAGCCCTTCTCAGGTCCATTGTGTCCCATTTTGCCTCACCAGCTCTGCAGCTCCTGCTTCCCTCAGTGAAAAAGTAGCAAAGGATGAGCCTGGGTTCTGCTGGTGGTGATCTTTGATGTTCTCAGGAGGCCCTGGGAGCCTGTGAACAAGACTGAACAAATAAATAATACACTCGAAAAATAAGCTATAAATGCAACACTTCCTTTCCTGCCTGAAAAATATCGATGTGTAGTTATTGTTACCTTAGAGAGACCAATCACAGCCTCGTTTTCCTGCTAAGTGAAGGACTTCCCTTAAAATGAGCACCCTTATTCTGTCCCTGCTGTAGAGTTCTCTGGTACAGTGAAGGAAGAACTTTCTAAGGAAAATTTAGCATTCTGTGTCTTTACCAGGTAGTCTAGTGAAGGACAAAGTAATGCTTACAGCTGGACATGTGTAAACAGTTCTTTAGGACATCAGGGGAAAGTATGATCTCTGCTCTTACTTTTTACTTGGAACAAAACAGAAACCCGAGCTTGCGAAAAATAATAAACAATAAAGCGAGCAAGCATGCTTGGATCAGTAAGCTTTACAAATTTATTTTTGAAGAGAAAGGGGACTTGTTCAAGCAAGGAAATAGGGAAGCTGGGTTTAGGCTCCTATTTTTTTTATATTGTCACGGTTTGATTGAAATATGTGTGGAGGTGAGAGCTAACCAGACTGGTGATGTTTAAAGCCCGGAAGGGGTGAGCACTCATTGGCTCTGAGGCTCTTCCATGGTGGACATGCTCATATGCAGAGTACACTAAAAGGACTCTTGACATGTCAGCAAAGGCACAGGGGCTTCCCTCACCGTGATTCCCAATGGAGACATGTTCTGTCATGTCTAAGAAGGACTGTAGCATCTTCCACCTGGCCATGACAGCCAGGGTCTCAAGGTGGGACAGCATGGGTCATGAGTGGGAGTCCATTCAAAGGGCATGGAGTTCTAAGATTTGTGAACACAAAGGGAAAACATGTCTTGCTGTGTGGGGAAAAAGTGTTGGTGTGCGTGCGTGTGTGCATGTATGTGTGTCCTCTTGTCCTCCCCTTCCTAACTCCTTTTCTTCCTGAGATGACAAGCCTCACTTCAACTGCCATGGGAGCCCAAAGTGTACTTTCCACAGACTGCTTTATCACATGTCAGTCTGCCTGCTCACTCTCACCCTGAGCTGTCCAGCCTCCCTGGTCTGGAGGCAAGGATGCCTGCCTGTCACAGTTACCTCACCAGAGTTAGAACCTTTCCCGTTGGTTCTTTGCTCCCTTCAGGTACAGGGTGAGGTCTGACATGGTCCAGCATCTGGCTGAGCAGGTTCCATAATCTAGACTCTCAAGGGCTAATTATGAGCCTTCCCTCAGGACATCTCACAAGGGGTTGAGCACCGAGGCAAGCACATATTTCTCTGTAAGTTTAATCTGAGAGGCTCTTTGTCTGCGCTTGCTAACCTTTGAATGACTAGCCACATGGCGAGATCTGACTCTGTGTTCAGAGTGCTTACAGAAAGAAGTTTGAATCTTATTATATTTCTAGAATATTCACAATTTGGCTCCAGGTGCTAAGAAACAAATAAAAGCTATCCTTTAATTTATGATAAGCATTGCTGGTAAAAAAGTAATCAGCTGGAGGGAAAGCTGACAGCCACAGACCTTGAATCTAATATGATTTACCACACATAAAAACACTGACCCAAGATTTACATCCCAAGATCTTGAAAGCCACACAAATTCATAGGGTGGAATTAACCTTGGTAGAAATAATGAAAAATAAAATGAAATCAGCCAGAAATAAACATGGTAAACTGTGACCAAACTTTCTCAGATAGTTACAGGTCTCCTATTGTAACTCAGCAGTACATAATTTTCTTCCAGTTTTAACTCTCTTTCAGATAAATGATGACAGAAGAGACTAATGCCAATGTTCATAGTTTACAAAAGCTGTGGGAGGAATATTACTTGGGAAAGAAGTAATCCCCACTGAAAATAGGAAGGGAAATATTCAGAGCAGTAAAGATTTGGCTTAGTATTTAAGAAATGAGTAAGTAGTTAAACTGTCCAAATGGAGTTTATTGTGTATAATTAGTACTTTCTCAGAGAAAAATTGCTAGGCAAGTTTACACATGTTAGTGCATGTAAGCCAGAAGCCAAAATGTCCTTGGGGCCAACATGGCAGCATTCAGTATCCACTCCTACACAGTGGCAGGGTCCAGAATAGGCATACCCTCATGCCTCTCAAGAGCTTCTTTGTGCAGTACTGGAGAAGCAGAAGTCATGGCTGGAGGTGGGTCCTGCAGTCAAAAGCAAGGACAATGTGCAGTGTGACTATGGTGAAGAAAGCTAGAGCCACTATTGTGGGAGTCAGTGAGTATCATAGCAGCCGTGGTACCCACTTTCAGTTGAAGATGCTGATTATAAACCAAGACACCGGCCTCAAGCCATGCCCTACTAATCTGGGAAGGAAATGCCACTTCTTTCTTTTCTATTGTCCCCTGGGTCAAGTAGAAAGCTTGTCCGACCTCTAAGCTGGGACTCAGAGGCAAATAAAAGACAAATATGTCTGGGCATGGAGGAAGAACTTAGTGTTCCTTCTAGAAAAACTTCCAAGGACCTCTTCCCTTAGTCATTTTGAAATCTCTCTTCCTCTCGCTTTGCCTTGCTACTTAGTGATTTATATCTTACCTTATGTAGGACCTGTAAGCCTGCAGGCCCTGCTAACTCCCTCTTAGATCTATGGGAGAGCGGGTAACATATCACATGGTTGACCTCTGGGTGCTGAGATAGTACTTTCTGGAGACAAAAAATGTGGGTGTTTATTCCTTTCTGGGTACCACTTTACTCATGAATCCTACACAACAAAAGCCAGGCACATGGGGGAATGTTTCTTTCTGGTACCTGCTGTTTACAGCTCCGAACGCCAGAAAGCATTCACTTCACTTTTCTCCCTCCAGCCAGACACTGGAATTACTGTAGTTTTGAGGGGGGGAAAGGTGTTCAGACTGAGAATACCATCAGCAATGAAAAACAGAGACCACTAACCTACCTCCCTGTCTCTCATTTATTAAGGCAGATATTTAAGCTGCCTATAGTTGGTTTTGTTCTTGTTTTTTTTCTTTAATGTTTGAAACGTAGGAAGGTCATATCAGAGGTTTAAGGTAAAAGTGTATAGAACTAAAAATTCCAAATTTGGTAAGCTCTGTTTCAATTGTTTATGTATATGCATATGTAAATACTTAAATGTATTTAACAGATTGCCATTGGCTACCTCACTTGTAGCACATCCTGTTGTTAGGACTGGGTGTTGGAAATGAAGGAGGAAGAATATATGGATTTGCATAGTATTCCATGACTACCTTGTTCTAGAAGCTTCCACATTGGCCCAGAGGGACTCTACTGCTACATTTTCCTTCTCAGTTACTGGGCTTATCTCCCTCTTCAGAACCCAGCATCATTTTCTGCCAAGGCCACAGGAGTCTGCATCCTTCTATTCTTTTTGGAGGTTAGAGATCTCTATTCCTATCATCTTTGCCATTGTCTAGTAAGCTTCAAGTGGTCATAATCAGATCATGGTCAATGTGGTGCTACACTCATATTCATGACGAGAACATTTAGAGTCATGATTACTATGTCACTAAGGCTAAGACTTAATTTTTCTATTTTACAAATCTGTACTCTTCCATCAACTATGACCTCAGACACTCTGACGGTTAGTTAGGTTCTCAACATGTTGATTATGGAAATATAAGATGTGGGGTTATGTCAAAGCTAGTGAGACACAGGGCTGTTAGTAGTCAGGATATTTCCAAAAAGTCAGCAGACACCCTTTCCATGGAGTTTGGACTCATACAGAGTACCTTGACTCTGTGCTATATTATAGGGATATGAGAAGATGGATTTTAAGACTTAAGTTAGTACAGTTGTCCCATTGACTATATCTCCTCAATAGGATACATGGATCCAATGCCCCCACTTCATAAAAGAAACATTTAAAAATACCAAATTATTTATTTCACAATTTAAGAGGACCTACCATGGTTATCTTTGTCTTCATTTACAAACGGGGAACGCAGGGAGGGTAAGAGACCAATGTACATGGTCAGTAGACATTTAAGAATAGACAATGGGAATGGGAAGCCAGGAAGGAATCTGAACTGGACTGTAGAGGTATATGCTAGGGCACCGTTTTCCTGTAGAGCAAGGATCACCCACACCCCCTGGCTATGTCCTAGAATGGTCCCCATCACCACAGCCTGCATCCAAGAAAAGAGCCTAATTCCCGCAGCCCCAAGGTCATAACTTAACACGCACAGTCCAGAGCATCCATTGCAGAGGGTGGCAACATTGAAAAGATAGAGGACCTCTTTCAAACAGATTTTTCCCCATACGTTTTTTTCATAATTATAGTTTTAAGAGCCTGTGGTGATGGGAAAGCTGGCTACTTAAGAAAAATTAAGAGTCTCATCTGGCAGGAGAAGATTCCCCTGGGGTCAGTGCACTGTCATTTTTCAGAGTCCCCAAAAGAAGCCCCGGCACCAACATCTGCACATTGGCCTGATGTATGACCAGCCTACCTTACTTACTGTGGCCAAAGCCTCTTGTTTTAATTAAAAACACTCTGCATGCCATTAAATATGTTGTCTCCCTCCATGCTGGCAACCACAGAGTCTGAGGAGGTACAAACAAGAGGATCCATTGCAGATCTGTCAAAGACCATGGCCTATGGAGTCACACCACCACCACATCCCAAATTCCAGCCCCGGAGAACCTCCCTAAGAAAATACAAAGGGCGAACAAATGGTCCCTTCTGCAGTTTCCACAACCTAGGGCAATCACTATAGTTGAGGAGGGGGGTTGGAGTAGAAGACAGCAGCTACCCATACTATCTCTGTGACTTCACAAATGACTTCTGTGATAGATAAAAGTCCACTGGTCACATGGGGAGGTTATACCAGGCTAGTCCTTTTTTTTTTTCTTCTTCTTCTTAATGTCTTTTGTTGTTTAACTACAAAAGCCAAATATTTTGGGAAGTCGCATCCCCACTGTTAGCTCCAATAGGGAATGCAGGAGAGGCAAGGCTGGCTTAATTTAAGCATCGGCCTATGCGTCTGGTAGAAAAGTATCAGCTTATTTGACGAGTCTCTAAACTGAGCACCCTCATCCCCAGGAAAGCACCAGCAACTAGGTTTTATTTAGAGTTGGGAGGCCATCCCTGAACCTTCCTACAGCAGCCCCCACCCACAAGAGTTTAGTGACATCTCCTAACACCTTGGCCCTCTGATCACCTTAAGCCACCCAGCTATCAATGGGGTAGTATCCTCCCTTCACAAACCATGGTGAGATTGACTTTGGTTGCCTGTAGGCTCTGACCGCAAAGCTCCCACAGACTAAGGGTACCAGGAGCTTCGTTGGGCATGACAAGTTTCAGACTGACAGGTAGAAGAAACAGTCTGGTACCATAGGAGCAGAGAAGCCTCACACCACATTCTACGGAGTGATGTCAGCTTGTATTAGAGTCCCAGACAGTGCTCGGGTGTCCTTGGCATAATATGGCGCTGCTATCTCTGTCAGCATCTCTGTTTTCTGTCACCAAGCACAATCCTGGGCCTGTCTCCACTCCTGACAGTGTCTTTTCAGATCAGGTTAGTGCCAACTCAGAGACCATGTCGGCTTCCCAGCACACAGCCCCTTTGTTTGAAGTCTGCCCTTTTGTCATTAACGCACCCAATGTCTATTTAAATCTGACAGTGAGTGCAGTATCCGTTTTCCCATCAAGAGATCATTGACAATATTAATAACTCATGTCCTTGCCTCATTTTCCAAGTGCTGACACCCAGCCACAGTCTCCTGCATTCATCAAACAGCCCGCTCTCACCAGAATGTCTATAAACAGTCTTGCTTCCAGGCCCAAAGAAACAGGGCAGGTCTTAGAAAGGACTTTTATCAATGCCAACCAGAGAAGACGCGTGAGCGTGGCTCAGAATGCACCCTGGGTTTCCATCTGTTTGCATCTAGAGTAGAAATTCAGCATGGAGAGAGGTGCAGAGCAAAGACATCGTATCCCCGTATGCATGGGCAAGTTTACATGAGGGGGTGCTACCGTGGTGAACAGTGGTGTGTGTGCACATGACTGCCCGCCATGCAGTTTACTCATGAGAAGGACTATGTTCTTTATGATATCTGACAGCCTGTCCATTTCTTTTTATAAAAACACATGCTGTTCTGGTGCTGTAGAAAGAAATTAACATCCTCTAGATTGTCCCTCCAGATTTTTGAGGATATGCTTGAATCAGCCAGGTTTAAGGCAGTCCCCTAGTGGACTTTCCCATGCTTCTGAGGCATGCCCAGCCAGGCCAGTAAGGGAGGTAGAATATGACAAGCCCAGCCCGTAGACCACCAGGGTTCTGGCATTGCTGACGATGATGTTAGCCCAACTCTGGGCACTACAAAATACAATAAAGGGAACAGTTCCGTGCCAATAGCTGAAAGGATGGGTCACAAGAAAGATCAGAATGAGGTTTCATACAAACTCAGTATTTCCAGGCACTAGACCAATACTGAAAACCAGAAACTGGGGCTAGAGGCATGGAGAGGCAGGAAAGCCAAGCCAAGCAGGAACAATGACCCACAATAAAGCTGTCTGAGGCAACACAGCAAGAAAAGAGCCAGGCCCCAAATGCTGTCACCCTGTCTCTTCTCCAACTCTGAGAGCTCCCAGGACCCTAATAACTTTCAAGTTTGCCTCTGACTATCCAAAGCCGGACACATCTATCTACACTACCCTTATATACTTCTACAAATGGTTTTAGTCCTTATTAAAGAACAAAGTTTAGGGGATGGGGAGGTGGATCTAAAAAATGCTCGCAGTGCAAGCATGAGGACCTGAGTTTGATCTCCAGTGTCCATATAAAAAGGCAATGGATGGCTATGTATGTCTGTGTTCTCAAAGATGGGCCTGGGCAGAAGGAACCTGGGGGCTTGTTCCAATCAAGCGGAATCCATGCACTTCAGGCCAATAAGAGACACATGTTTTCTAAAACTTGGATGGCAACTGAGAAAAAGAGGAAGACAACTGACATCAACTGAGGTCTCCATGGACACACACGGTACACTGGTACCTGCACAGATACCTACACACATACTCCCCACACGTTTAAGAGTTAATAGTATACATTTTTTTGTACTACTAACATTCGATTTGAAGAACATGGCTGATCTCAGATCAATGAAGAATGGTGTGTGTTGACGTCACACTAACAGACTGATGAAATTAATGATCGTGTGCAGAGGTAGTGATTGTAACAGGTAGGTTTGTGGCTTGTGGATTAGTCCTTTCTTTGTCTTCCACATACTTCAGAAATTTAAGTCCCATTTGTAGTCAGACAGCTATGTGTGAGAGAATTTTAAGTTAGTTTCTCTAAAATTAGAAAGAACAAAAAGAGGTGGTAAAAAGGCAAATAGAAGTTATAAATATTTTCTTGGTAAAAAAAAAAACAAAACAAAACTTTTTTTTTTTAATAATCTTATAGCATTTTCACTGTAGCCAGTGTTTTCTGGGTATTTATTCTGTAGTGATGAGTCTTAAACCCAGACACTTCCACATTCTAGGCAAGTACTATTCCTCCAAGTTACAACCCTAGCCCTTAATATTTTTCATTTAAAACAGAGTCTCATTAGGAAGACAGTTAGACTTGAATTCACCATGCTATCCTACTACCCTGGCCACCCAAGCCCTAGGATTACAGGCACACATCTCCAGGCACAGAACTTTTGTGGGTATTTATGATACATAAGGATGGGTTGATTAGAACATCTGCCCCCCCCCCAAAAAAAAAGAACATCTGCCTCTCTTCTAATGCTGTGTTTCATAGTGAAGTGTCCTACAACCTCCAGGAAGGACTGGAATGTTTCGTAAGGAACCAGACATTATGTATTAAGTCAAAGTGAAGATTAAAATCATGCATTTTAACATGAGAAGTGAGTCAAGGATGCGTGGCAGTGGGGGATGTCTAGTGTCAATGGCACTTGTTACTTCCCATACAGTCTTCAATCAGCACAGCCTCTCTTCCTTAATCACCCAGCATGGGCTTGAAGCCCCTAAGGATTTGGAAAATTCTCTCTGGAAGTCAACAATATTGATTTCCAATAAAGAACTTCAAAATAGTCATATTCTCTGAAGATTATCCTCCAGGCTTCACTTGGGCTGGATTCATCTGATTTAAACTTAATTTTCCATTCTTAGAAATGAGACTAAGGAAATCTGGGTAGGCGGAGGTTGTGCTATATTCTGGGGGAACTGTTTGTCAAATTAGAAAAGTTCTAATTATGTGAGGAAATCACACATAAAGCTCTTATTCCTAGGAACCTATACTTAGTAGTGACATTTCATTGCAAGGTCACCTCTAAGGACAAGAATGTGCAGTCTTTGTCATCTGAGGCTTAATTTGTTTTCTACCTCCCATCAGATTAGTGGTCATAGTGCATGCCTGTTTAATAACAGCTGGATTTCTGAACTATATGAATTGTGCCACCAGTAACGATGTCTCTTTCTGTTAACAGGTGTCCTGGGGAAAGGTCGCTATTTTTACTATGGAAGAAACTCAGAGGGCAACAGGTTCATCCGAGATGACCAGCTGTGAAGGCAAATTCAACATGCCTTAGCTTATTTCATGATAATAAAATGGAAAAGCAAGAGAAACCACGGGCTGCATTGTGTCTCTATAAGAAAACTATGATTCTTGCTTTCAGTACCTTGTGCCGACTTTACCAGGCCTGTCACGATCATCCAACAGCCTTAGACTGAGTGGTCACAGAGAGAGTGACATGATTGCCCTTAAGCAGGTCTCATCCACCAGGGCTGACAGCATGAACACCATGATAGATTGCCTAGTCTCTCCGCTGCTCACAGGGGAACAGGGGTCACACCTGGGGCCTCCTCTGGCATGCTCACTGGCTACAGTATAGTGAGAGAGGCTCTCCTGGGCCTGCCTTGTGAGTCGAGTCCTGTGACATCACAATGCTTTGGGCTTATTTTCAGTGGAGCAGTCATGGGCATAGAGTAAGGGCACATCCTATATCCCTTTAGCCTACATATTAGGCATCATATTAACCAGCTCATAAGCATTGTCTTTTATCATTGACAATGCATTTCCGTCTGTACTCATTCAAAGGATACAACCATATATTTATATGCAGCTTCACAATACAATTCCTGAATTTCCCTAAATCCCTGATTACAAAAGCATTTTAGTTCAAAATCTGCTTGTCCTAAAGACATCTCCAAGTAAGCCATCTTTCCTGGCACAAGGATTTGGCAACACCAAAGGTTCTCCTTTGGTTTTTTACCATTCATTTTCAGCTATGCCTCTGGCCATATTTCCCCTACAGGCTGCCTTGTTCCTTTGGATGCTAGTTAAATGTAGTAATATAATAAAAGATGATGCAATGGCCAGACGTTAGAAAACAAATGGACGGTTGCAGAAAATACCCAGGTTTGACAGAACACACATCTTTAAGGATTCCTGTTTCTCTCGGGACCCCTCAGAAGTCAGATCCATAGCCGATGAGACATGAACATAAAGAACCCAGGATAGTTCTTTATCCTGGGTTGCTTCTAGCGCTTGATATCACTGGTTAAGCAAGTACAACCATGCCAGCCAAATGGCTGTCATTTTGTTTACAATTGTCTGGGTCAAGTCACTCTAGAAGGGATCTGAAAGACTTCTTAACCTTGACACAATGATTTTCAGCCTTTCTTCTTATATTTATGCTGTGTGTTCATTTTTCTGGGTCCTCTAGGTGGGCAGCAAAGCTTGAAAGAGAATCCCTCCAAGTGATGGCAGCAAAAGCTGCTAGTGGAGAGTCAGTCCTTGGGCACTCAGACCCCCTGAGCTGCTGGAGAAGGACCCTTCTTTCTCAGATCTAGTCCATTTACATAGCCTCTGCTCTACAGAGTCAACACAACCTTGGAATAACCCATATCCAGGCTGGCGGGGTCCCACATGGAGATTATACACCCTCCATTCATCAGCTGTTGGGAGAAGCTAATGCTAAAGTCCTCGAGACCATTAATAACTAGAGATTATACAATCCACCTATAATCAAGGCTGAGTACCTTCTCTCTGTTTGAGCTACACAACACTGAGAGCTAATGGTTTTCATTAGCATCATCAAGCCCCACCTCTTTGCCTCTTTGTTTAAGGGCATCAGAACCCTTGGTCCATTGCATATAAGGGAAGCAAAACTTTGTACAAGGGCAGTGAGACTCATCTGATGTCACATCCAATCTAACGGCACATATATCCCTGTCTTCATAAAAGGCTTTAACCCTGCCTCAAACAATAAAAAAGCACTTGTGAACTGACCACAGAATTTTTCCATCTTTATTTTTCTTACTTGTTTACTTTTCTTAATGTCAGAACCATTTGTATCATGTGCAGGAATGTCTCCCTCAATGTGAGCTTCAGAGACAAAAAAAAGAAGAAGAAAATTGGAGTGAATTATTGACCACAGTGTTTTCCTCTCTTTGGGTTATTTGTTTTCTTCCAGAATGGTGTAATAACTTCAATTAGGATTAGCTTTAATTATAACTTGCGTAAAGGCCATCATGGCAGGATATTCATCTTACTGATGGAATTATCGTGAGTTTTGTTTCCCTTAAGTAGGGATGATGATAATGAATTATTGTTGGGTTGTTTACAATTTCATTTTCTGTTGAGCAAGATCTGCCCTTCTAGAACTGGACCCTGGTCTGAATTGGCAGGGGAGGAAACCCTAAGACTTGTTTATCTAAATTCTGTAGGAATTTCCCAAACCTTGTTTATGAAGGAGGGTAATAAATTCACCTGAAGCCTAGACATGTCTTATCCTCCCCTTTGCACCTGTTTGTCTTTCTTTCCCTGGGCAACCTGTTCTTTGGGGAGCAGTCCCAGACAGCCCTATTTCCCCTTCCCAGAACACTGGTCTGCGTCCAGAGAATTGGGAGATGCATGGAATTCTGGAGCTCTTGGTTGCTTCAGTTCGTCAGGAAGACTATCTTTTTCCTAAGTAACATAATTGTATAGAACTATTTGTTCCTAGGGGACTAATGTTTTAGAGTGTGGGAAATTCTATTAAACGTACTATTGCAATCATTTGCTTTTACCTTTACCAGCCTTGCTCATAAACCTTCCATCTGTTTGTTGCTTTAAATAGAAGCACATTATAAAAGATTATCACTCAGTCAGGCTGTGCATCTCCATGTTGTGTGTTTTCACATATTCCTGTGTAATAAGAAATAAAAAAAAAAGCAAACTACAAACTGAATGAACGTGTGTTTCTTACCAAGCTGTATCTTCACCACTTCAAGGGAAACAACCTTTCTTGCTCTTTCTAAGAAGTAGCCTGAATGTCTGTCTCTTCTTCATTAATCTGCAGAATAAAAAACAATCCATGGGGCTTTTTTCTGTCCTAACTGCAACACGACTCAGAACTTGCTAGTTCCAAGGGCAGCCTACTTCGGATCTGCGTCACTGCCTGGTGCCCAGGGAAGATGCTACAGCACTCGCTGTGACTCTTCTTGTGGCCCATCTGCTGCAGTTCATCCAAACTAACCTTCACTGCCTGCTTCAGTTTTGTTTTCAAGAAGCCACCTTCACTGAAGGAGGGTGTTACCATTAGTTGCCTCTGGCATCTCTAATTCACGTGGATGCGCTATTGTAATCTACCCTGAATAGGAGAGGAAAAGGAGACCGGAAAAAGACAAAGCATGCTGGTGGCTTGGTATTTGTTGACCACCAGGTCACTGATTTTTGGCATAATGTCCTGTGTTACTTCTGTTGCTTCTGCCACTGTGTTCAGTTTTTCACATTTTTAAATTGTGTTTTTATTTTGTGGGTGTGTACACACACATGTGCCTGCATGCCACTGTGGGTGAGTGGACATCAGAGGACAATATGCTGGAATCAGTTCTCTCCTCCCACCATGTGGATCCTGGAGATGAACTCAGGATGTCATGCTTGTGGTAGCCATCTGTCTCCCCTACAGAGCCAGCTCTCCAAAAGCATTGTCTTTCTACTGGGTTACCTGAAATTTCCCAGTATAGGGGTGCTCCATTAGGTAATAACATAAATGTCAGCTGGTTACTCTGTAGTAGGGTAGTAATAAACTGTATCATTTGTAAACATGAGCATATCACTGTGTGAACATTCTTCTAAAGGAGAATAGGATATGACCCAGAGATAAACTAACTCAGGACAATGGGGATATACTAGGAAAGAGCAGTGGTTTCTAATATGGAGTGTGTATTATGGAGAGGTAGTAGAACAAGATTGACATGATTGGCAATCAATAGGATTATGCCAAGGGAACCATGGAAATAGTCCAGATGTGGAATCTTTGGGGGTAAGGGGGGGGCAGAAACTGAGAATAATGAGAGAAGAAAAGATAAATTTTTGTTAATCCAAAGATAGAGGACGATTTCTCTGTAAAACAAAGTCCCATTTGACACCATTTTGTACCACTGGATATACTCAACAAGTTTCCCTACCTTGGACAATGAAGCAGTGTGGAGCAGATGGATTTGAGGTGTCATAGGAACACATGTGTCTATGTGTGATGGCATGCAGGGCCACCGCTGACTGATTCTAGCTTGTGTCTAACAGCCCACAAAAACCATCTTCCTAAGGTAAGAAATTAAAGAAAAGACAATGTTTGGGCAGGAAGATGAGAGAAAAGTCCTTACAGTCTTGTAAGTCCTCATAAACTCACTAAGTTCTGAGCCAGGTGGATACCTACACAAAGATGCCACAAAAATGAAGATCGTTAACAAAACAGATGAAAACATCTATGTGGGGCAAAGATGCTGACAGCAGTTTTGACTGCCTCTTTGTTCCAGGAGGGAAAATTATCTCACGGGCAATACAGACAATATTTAAGTTCATATTTGGATAACCAAAATTAACATGAAGAACATGAAAGCTCACAATCACTTCACTCTAAGGGATCCAATGGCCTCTTCTGGCCTCCACATGTGATGCACATAAACTCATACAGGCATGAACACATACACACAGAGGCACATAAATATTTTTAAAAATAGGAATGGGTTTGGATTTTTTTTAGAATTTTCTTTAAACACAAATTTTTGAGCTGAGTTGCTTGTAATGAGAGAAGTAACACCCTAGTCATGGGCTCAACTGAAGCTTGTAGATTATTCCAGGCATAGAGTATCAAAATAGGGAAGAATGAATGTACGTTATTTATTTACAAGGGTTACACTTATGCCATAATTTAAATATAAATACTACTTACTTTTGATTTAACTTAAAGCCAGATAAAAATGAGTTTAACATGTAGGTGTAGCTTTAATGCTATTATATAACTTAATGGGGTCTTTTTCTTGGAAAAATAGCAATCTGACATTCGTCACATAGGAAGATTTGTTTTTTAAGATTATGACAATAATGGAAACAATTTTTCTACAATGTACTATAATTTAATTAAGAGAAAACAGAGACTCTGTAGAGTCTCCTAAAATGTTTACTTACTGCCTTGTCAGAAGAAAAAGTTATCAAGTCCTCATAAGTAAGAGGGAAGGAGGAGGAGGGAGAAGGGAAGAGAGATGAAATTACAAGGTTTCTATTACTGATGCTTGTGGATAAGTTGTTTCCTAACTTCCTAACTTTTCCCTGGACTCCAAAACAAATTTGCATTTATTGTTATGACATTACATAGCAACACAAACACACACACTTCATACTCAACAAGTTCATATCTACTTGGAGCCTTCCTTACCTAAGAATTGATGATCTATATTTTACAACTTGCTCAGATCCTGGTACCATGTTGTCCTGACGTTTCTGTCTTCTTCCTTTTAGACCTTTGACTGATTTGAACATGTACAATGACTGCTGGAATACAATGGAACTTTTCTGTTTCAACTAAAAGATGTCTTTACTGCCTCATGCTTCATAGCAGAGTATCCACATTTCCGCATCCATCCCCAATATCCATCTTCCCCTGTTTACATGCATAGGTTCCCTTTCCTCAGATGGTGCTTTTTCCACAGGGCAGTAATGCATCATGGGTTGAAGTTACTCAAACACAATGAATGGAGGGAAACCTTGGGATGGAAAAAGTCTCTCCCTTCTGCTTTTAAAAGACTGTATTTGTTAGAGTCAATCAGAAAGCTCCACTTCCAAAAAGATCATACCAGAGTGTAAAAGTATCTATTTAATGTTCCAAGCACAACCTGAAAGTCTAAGAATGCATGATGATGGTGACAAGGTGACTACCACCAGGGAAAAGTCACCAGAGATATGCCAAACTTAGAAACTTACATTTACATTTAACTGTATAAAATAGAATTTCAACTCAATTTGGGGGCAAGGCTTTATAGATTTATATCTGAATATTTGAACGTATAATTTATATATATTGGTTTATCATATGCTAAAATGACTTTAAAAATCATTTGCCCTAGTTTGGTCTATGGACCATTTCAGTGGGCAGTATTATTGCAGACCCCCTTCTAGTTCATTTATATATATTTACCTATAATAGGAAGTTTCTACTGCAATTATTTTATATTACCCACATTCTGGAAGTTTTATTAAAATAGTGACTAAGAAATTCTGATAGCCAACACATGTGCTTCTAGGACATACTAGAAATACCTTTAATTTTATATACTGTTGTCATTTGTATAAAGACCAAGAATGAAAAGTAGTTCTAAACAGTTACAAGCCAGCACTTGCACTTATTTTTGACTCACTCTCATCATTGAGGACTGGCTCCTATAAAATAATGAGTTGTTAACTTAATTACTAATTCTGTCTTCCAGATAGTCCTTTCTGGTTTTCAAACATCCTTAAAAACGCTGATACTGGCAGTTCCCAGGAACACCACCCTGAGATCAGCCAGGTCTGGAGAGGAGCTCTGGCTAGAGATCTAGCCCAGGAGCGGATCCAGCCCACCACTCCAGCCACAGACCAGCGGCCCCGCCTGTCTGCCTGATATCCAGCCTGCACTCGGACCTATACACCCAAGAGGGAAAAACAGCCGCACCACAAGAGCAAAGGTAAGTGAGATTATTTTTTCCGGAGTTTCCAACATGGCGGCACAGTGTGCACTGTAACAGAGAGGCAGAGACCTAACCCAGTCACAGCAAAGCAATTAGGAGCCAAGACTGCCTGCAAACAGAGCCCGCGACTGTTTGTTCTCCACAAATACTGGGGCAGGTGGGTCACTCACCCTAGCACCCAAGCATCTGAGGCAGTCAGCAACAGGCACACTGAGGCCGGCACCCATTGTGGGTGGAGCTCCCTGCCTGCATAGTCAGCCTAGCTGGG
>CAJQZJ010032031.1:16482926-16498001 GCA_907164525.1 Lophiomys imhausi | reverse complement strand
AGTAATAAATAAGTGTTAAATAATAATTTAAAAGTTCGGTTTCAGAAGTGTGAATCATACTGCTTTTCCACAACCTAGAAGTGCCTTGTCATCCATGGAAAATATGGTCTAGAACCCTCAAATAGCCAAACTATGATGCCCAAGTCCCTTATAAAAATGAAGATGTGATGGCATAAAAACTATACATGTCCTCTCATATAACACCCAACACTACTGCGGTATAATTCATTGTTTAGAAACCAACATGAGAAAAAGTCTATGCATGTTTTAGATACACAGAACATTTTTGTATTTTTGATCTGAAGTTGGCCAAAGCAATGGCTAGCTATCTCCTGCATGTGAACAATTGTCTATAGAAGTCAGAGATCTATTAATTATCCAACCCCTCACCAATTTTTGTAGTAGTAAAGTAACTATTATTAGCAAAGTAATTTCTATAACTGTGATCTCCTTTGGACCTCAGAATAATCTCGTTAATAAGCCCACTTGTGGTTGTGGCCTTTCATTTTATATCCAGGGAGAGAAAAGGACAATGAAGGAGAGTCATTTATACATGTTTTAGATGAGAGCTGGGGGTCAAACTGGGCTCACCCCATGTGAAGATGCGGCCAGCTCATGTTTGGAATCTGGCTGTCCCACTTTCCCAAGGTATTTCAGTGACCACCGGAACTCAGGTCCAGCTGGCAAGCCACTGAAAGGTAAATGAACCAGCCCTAGCTGAGTGCTCTCTGTCTTGGAGTGGAATCATTGACCTGATTGAATGGAAAGAATTATACACTGTGGGGATTCATGTCACATGCATAGCCATGTGCAAAACAATAATAAATAGCACTAAAGCCTTGCTTAGCACTCTGGTGGCAAGAGCTAGCATTAAAGCCCACTGGACGTGAGGATATGAATTGACTACTGCAGGTAACTCCACGAAACATCTTCAGAAAGTTAGGATATCTCCGATGAAAAGAAAGGAAAGCAGGCACTCACTTTGTCCCCACAGAAGGCTGAGGAGGAGGTTATGATGCTTTTCATTAAAGCTTCTCTGATTTAAAAAAAAAAATCGATGGATGGAACTGAACATCGCATGCTGCGCCGCGGAGATTTAGCTTTAAGATGTATGTTTAACTAAACTTTCTAAAATGAAAGTGCTATTATAAAGAAGAAAAAGAAAGGCTGTAGACATCTAAAACCATCCCTCTCGGAGATGACTTGCATGTCAGATTATGGCACTTAAATAGAAAGAGCAAGGAAACACAGAATAGCTCCTGTGTGTGTACAGATCGTTCAAGGGTACCCACCCATCACCGGAAGCAGCACATTTCCAAAGGGCAGAGATAGCCCGCACCACGCCTATTTTGTTTAATTTCTTCTTGATGCAGCATTCTCTAAGGAGACTGCTCAAGTTCTCTGTCACCCACACTGTTTGCAAGCCTGGGTACCACTCCATGCATTTCTAAATGACAAGGCAACTGGGTCTCAATCTTGATATGGAGAGAGAAAACCCAAGCTGACAGTTAGAGGAGGCAGAAAGGGGAAGGCATTACCCACCCTCCCTCACCCCAAATGTCATTCCTCCTTTGCCTCAGCTGCGAGGGCCACATTGACGAAGAAATGAGCAGACACTTGAAAGTTTGTGACAGGTGTCATGGGTGCAGACACAGAGTGTACACAAGGGAGGGAGCTTGACATGACAGCAGCAGAGCCATCGAGGCTGGCTCCAGGACACAGGGAGTTTGGTGGATGTCAATTCTAATTCTTGTCACACCCTAACTCAAGAATGGTGTGTACAAATGGACAAAGCCAGAGGGAAGTGTTCAGACAACTTTCCAACAGCATACTGAACAAGTGATGCTACCAAGCCACAACAATGTAGGACTGGCTGCCATGGTGGGCTCCTCCATCTGGGGCTGGTTAGAGGAGGACACAGGGCTGGTCCCACTGTTTCCTGTGTTTATTTGCTCTCTGTGTTCTAAGTCTACCCTCCATTTCAAAGGTTTCAATTCTGAAACTCTTTTCCATGTTTGGTGTGTGTGTGTGTGTGTGTGTGTGTGTGTGTGCACATTCTCCACATGCTGATAATCTGATCATTTTGATAATTTTAATTCAGCAGTCTAAGTCTCTGTTACAGATCCTCTAGGATCTAAACATTTGGCAAACCCTCTCCCCTCTAACCCCAGTCAGGGAATGATTTACAATGGTAGGGCAGAGCCAGCTTCTTAGAAACAGTGTGCAAAACAGTTTCATAAATACTGCTCTCTTGCATTATTTTGAAATATTATCTCTTTTAATGTTCTGCCAAAGTCAAATTTTTTTTTTCCTGAACAAAAATCCATGAGCAGCCTTCCTACTCCGCCAAAGTAACAGGTGGTACCCAAGTTCACCTGGTGGGAGAGGTGGCTCCGAGTATCTCTAGCCCAAATGTGAGGTTAGCTGGTGTGCAGCATGATGGATATCAGCAGATGTGTGGATAATTTTTAATCCAGATCTCCAGCCTACTATAATAAATATAAATATATTTATTTAATAGTTCCTAACTTAATATATTGGCTTGTAGTTAAGCATTTTTAAACAGCATGAGGATTTGATAAGTACATTCATTTATTAAAAGAATAGTAAACAAACCTAACAAAGAATGTGATAAAATAGGCGGTGGCACCCATGTAAGACCCAAGCTTGATTTCTGCTGAAAATTTCTTGGGGTCCTGAGCATGATAATAAGTCAACTGTGGTGTTGCTCTCACCCCCAAAATGCTATGAGTCACTGCTGAAGGGAATTGTGGTGTCACAGTGACCCAAAGCACACTAGAAATATGCAGAAAGCAGTCCCAGAGGAGACACTTTTATTGTAATGTTTACTGTGGAATATTGAAATGAGTTTGCTATCACGGCACAGCACCATCACAATGTCTGCTGTTGCAACACATTCTCACAAAACACAACTTCAGCTACTTCCTGGTTTTCTACTTGGAGTTTTGGGTGGCCCTTTTAACAGAACATCTCTGTAGGAGTCCTGTCTGTCAGCAGTGATGGTGTTAGAGTGTACCACTACCAATGATAGCAACTTTCTTTGCTTTAGCTTCGTTAGGTTTTCTTATAAAAGTGCAAAATTTTAACTCATTCTCAATACCCTACTGATTAGCATTCACTATGGACTGCTTTTTTAATGGTGCAAATATCTTCTTCCATTCTGATACTAGTCTCTGTTCTTATCAGAGTATTTTTATATGAACAAAAGTTAGTTAATTCCATGTGTCATTTTTAAAATTATGTTTATTTGTTACTTCAAGTTATATCTTCATCACAGCCCCCTCCATTCACCCTTCTCAGTCCCACCTTCCCACCCACTATTCCCACTCCCACCTATCCTACTCCTCCGGTGTGGGGTGTCCCCACATTTCAGCTCCCCTCAGTTCATTTGTCATATGAGGGTTAAGAGCTTCCTCTTGCACTGGGAGCCTACATGGAAGTTCCACTAGGGCAAAGTGTCCCACTAACAGGTAACAAAGTCCATGTTCTTGTTCCTTTTGGTCTGTTGGTTGTAGGATAGTTATCCCATACTATATGGCTAAAATCCAGTTATAAGTGAATAGATGACATGTGCATCTTTCTGGGTCTGTGTTAGCTCACTCAGGATGAGTTTTTCTAGTTCCATCCATTTGGCAGCAAATTGCATGATTTCCTTGTTTCTGCTGGCTGAGTAGTATTCCATTGTGTAAGTGTACCAAAGGTTTTTTTTTTTTTTTTTTTTTTTTGATCGATTCATCGGTTGAGGGACATCTAGGTTGTTTCCAGTTTCTAGCTATTACAAATAAAGCTATGAATATAGTTGAGGAGATGCCCTTGTGGTTTGGTGAGGAATCTTTTGAATGTATGCTCAGGAGTGGTGTGGCTGTGTCTTGAGGTAGAGCAATTCCAAATTTTCTAAGATATCACCAAACTGTCTCCATAGTGGTTGTATAAGCCTGCACTCTCACCAGCAATGGAGGAATGTTCCCCTTTCTCCACAACCTAGCCAGCATGTGCTGCCATTTGAGTTTTTGATCTTAGCCATTCTGAGAGGTGTGAGATGGAATCTCAGAGTCCTCTTGAGTTGCATTTCTCTTATGATGAAGGATGCTAAGCATTTCTTCAAGTGTTTTTCAGTCATTAGAGATTCCTCTTTTGTAAATTCTCCATTTAGCTCTGTACCCCATTTTTTCCTTTATTTTTTATTTCTTCAAGTTACATCTCAATCGCAGTCCCCTCCCTATTCCCCCCTCCAGTCATACCCTCCCACCCTCAACCCCCCATTGTACCCCATTTTTTGATTGAATTATTTGATTTCTTGGTGTTTAATAACTTGAGTTCTTTATAAATTTTGGATATTAGCACTCTGTCAGATGTGGGGTGGTGAACATCTTTTCCCAGTATGTGGGCTGCCGTTTTGTTATAATGACAGTGTCCTTTACCTTATAGAAATTTTCCAGCTTCATAAGGTCCCATTTATTGATTGTTGGTCTTAGAGCCTGAGCTGTTGGTGTTCTGTTCAGGAAGTTGTCTCCTGTGCCAATGTGTTTGAGGCTTTCCCCACTTTCTCTTCTATTCGCTTTAGTATGTTTGGTTTTATGTTAAAGTCTTTGATCCACTTGGACTTAACTTTTGTGCAAGGTGATGAATATGGGTCTATTTGCATTATTTTACATGTTGACATCCAGTTAGACCACCACCATTTCCTTTTTCCACTGTACAGTTTTGGCTTCTTTGTCAAAAATTAAGTGACATAGGTGTGTGGGTTTATTTCTGGATCGTCAGTTTGGTTCCATTGATCCACTGGTTTGTTTCTATACCAGTACCATGCTGTTTTTATTACTATTGCTCTGTAGTATAGCTTGAGATCTTGGATGGTGATGCCTCCAGTTTGTTTGTTTTTTTATTATACAGGATCAACATAATAAAAATGGCCATCCTATCAAAAGCAATATACAGATTCAATGCAATTCCTATATAAATACCAACACAATTCTTTACAGACTTTAAAATAACAATTCTTAACTTCATATGGAGTAATAAAAAACCCAGAACAGCTAAATCATGTGCCATTTTTTAAACCTTTATTTTTTGATGAATGTACTTTTTGATGTTTAATAATATAAGTTTCATCACACATAAATTCTTAGTTTTTAACTTCCAGTCTTATTTTGCATATCATATTTAAATATAAATTCCACCCAGAATTTCAAAAATATTTGTGTTTTAAAGGTAGTGATTGTATAAAATAAGTAGAAATTTTTATTATTAGACATCTGGTAAACTATTAAAAAAAAACAACTAAAAATCTCAAACTCTTCAAAGCTCAATAATTACCCCAGAAGATTCTTTCAAGTATGCAAATTATAAACAACTACGGTGTCATAAATTCTTCAAGAGAAATGAAAAACGTTAGCATGGTATGTAGCACCTCAGTTTATAACTGACAGACAAATATAGAAAGAAAAGGATACACTAAAGGAAAACTCTAGACAAATTGTTAGCAAATGAAAACTAATATATTTTATTTTTTTCAATTTTTGAAACTAAAATTTTAAAGTTTAATAATATTTAAAAATGTTTTAACATCTGGGCATGATGGGACAAGCTACTATTCCTGTCACACAATAGGCAGAAGTGGGTGGATCTCTGATATTCCTGTCACTCAATAGGCAGAAGTGGGTGGATCTCTGAGTTTGAAGCCAGCATGGTGAGTACAATAAGTTCCAGGCCAGCTATGATTACACAGTAAGACCCTATCCAAAAACACAAAACAAAAGCTGGTACCACAGCTAAATTGAGCTTATGAAAGACATCAAGTTCAGTAATCTGATATAACATTCAAGACTCAATTCAATAAATTCAGTAAGTAGAAGGGAGGTGCTAGGGAGATAGCTCAGTGGGTACTTGCTATGGAGATATGAATTTGGATGCCCAGTCCCTACATAAAATGTGACCGGCCCCTGTAACCTCAGTGCTGGGGAAGAGACAAGCAGATTATGAGGGCTCTCTAGGAGGCCAGTCTAGCCTAACTACAGAGCTAAAGAGACAGCTCCAAATTTCTGAAAGACTCTGTCTCAAAGAAGGAAAAACAAACAAACAAAACAAGGAAGAAGCACTAGAGGAAGATATTCAATGTCTTAAGTTTACACCCATCACAGCAAAGGAGAACAAAGCAGGATGCCTCTCTCCCATCATACATACATGTGGTAAAACTTAAATGTCTATCAAACATGCGTAATTGAATATTTTCCTAATCTATATGGCATATTCAAATGATAATACACTAAGGGTAGATGGGTCATCAAGGCTAATTAACCAGATAACCAATCAAAGCCCTGGTTCATTTCCACATACCTCTGTGTGGGTTCCACACTGTGACTGACACAGAGCTTTCTTCAACTCTGCTACAAACTGCTCAAAATGTAAAATTGGAGTACTTCAAAAATGCCACTAGGAGGGACACACTGCACATTAAGTCTTTCCCCTGCCTTAGTTAGCAGGTTTTCTCCAGATCCCTTCACCTGGCATTCACCATGACTTCAAGACTATTACTTACTGGGCCAGGATATAGCTCAGTTGGTAGAGTACTTGCATAGCACACAAAAGGCCCTGGATTTGATCCCCAGTCCTGCATAAAACTGGGTGTGTTTGTACAAACTTCTAATCCTAGCATTTGGGAGGTGGAGGCAAGAGGTTCACAAGTTTGAAGCCATCCAAAGCTACACAGTTCAAGGAAAATTAGGACTATATGAGATGCAAACAAACAAACAAAAACAAAACAAATATAAAGCTCTGCATTTATAAAGTAAATGAAGGTTCAGAGTGTTACACTGAGGTCACCTAGGAAAAAGCAATCATCTGAATTAAGCTGCATGGCAGGGCTCTGAGCAAAGAACCTAGGAAGAGTTATCTGACTTAAAGACCTCCCTGATTCCCTATGTCTGGTACCTGGTCAGTTGGTAGAATATAGTTTGCGTTGGTTCTAGATCAGTAGGGTATATAGTAGACTACTTCGATGACAAAGTCCTTCCATCTACAACAGAGCTTTGATTTGATGGTTTCTGCCCCAGTCTTAGGTACTTTTCTGTTGCTGTGATAAGGCGCCATGGCCAAGGTAATTAACTTAAGGGAAGAGTGTATGTTGACATTACAGTTCAAGAGGTATAAAAGTCTGTCATTGTGGGGACACATGGCAGCAAACAGTAGGCATGGCTGCAAGAACAAGAACCAGAAAACTCATATCTTGAACCCCCCCATGAGGTAGAGAGAGAGAGACAGAGAACTGGACTGGAGGTGGCCCATGGCTTTTACTCTTATAGCACACTTCAGTGCTTCTCCAGTGAGGCTGCACTCTAAAACTCCTCAAATAATACCATCCACTAGGGACCAAGAGTTCAAGTGTCTGAAACTCCTGTGGGTTGATATACTCATCCAAACCACTACAGTCCCCAAAAAAGTTCGCAGTGTCTGAGTCAAGTATTATAGAGATCTTCCATGTTACTGCCCCTGAAGTTACTGCCCCATTTCCTCACTTCCTTCCCTTTTCTTCCCACACACTAATTCTCAGTTGGGGAGCAGGGCCTTGGAAGAGACAAGGTACCAAACATTCCAGTCCTGGGGTGAACTGACAGAAAAGGCTCATGGACGCAGCCACTTCTACTAATTTCTTCTATACTGTAATTCTGCTACCCATTGTGGTGATAAGTGATTTCACAGCAATAAAAATCTGGACAATGAACCAGAACTACTGCTCTAGCTTTGGCTAAGGTAGGTAGTAGGCCAGAGTTAAGGATAGAGGAAAAATCTTAATACTGGTGGAAAGGCAGAAAACCTTCTCCCCATACCCTTATCATAATCACACCATTCTCATATTATAAAATGATAGAGTACAACACGGTTAAATACATCACGGATTTGCCAATACTAGGTATTGGTGTATCCGTCTAACTGGCGGTATGTGGCTGCCTGCAGTATTGATTGTGCTGTCTAGTAGTTGAGAGAGATGTTATCTTGATTAATTAGAAGTCAAAAACAAATGCATCTTCTATAATATCTCTTGTGGCATTCACCTGAAATAAAAAAAAAAAAGACTACATGTGTCTAGGAAATGTTGGAAACTTAAAAGGACAGGGTGAGGAGGTGGAAAACCACCCCTTTGACCACCTGTCCAGAGCAGGGGATGTCTGTAAACATCCAGCAAGTGGGTGTGAGTTTATCAGTAGATATGGGGGCCTTTGTCTCTTTCTCCCTTTCATTCTACACGCTGTACAAAGAGAACATCCCTAGAGTTCAGGACAGCGCCCTTCCTTTCCTGGCTGGATCTGAAGATCTGTCTTCTCTACCATCCTAAAGACTAGTAAGAAACAGGTATGGGACTTTCACTGCAGGAAGCCATACAGGAGCACACAGAAGATAATTTTCATAGAATTCTAAGCAATATTGCTGGGTATTCTCGAGGCATGGGCTGGCCTAGTCATGGGTTGTGTAGCCAAGGATAATCCTGAACACCTGACCCTCCCGCCTTTCCTACTGAGTACTGGGATTATAGGCATGCACCAGAAGGCCTGGCTTATAAAATTCTGAGGCTCAAACCAAGGCCTTTGAGTATACAAAGCAGGAACTCTACCAATTAAGCTGCATGTCTAGCCCGTAGTTAATATTGTTCTTAAAGAAACTATGTGCACGCATTCTAAACTTTAGCTAAAGATAAGGATATTTTTATAGAAAATTCAAAACTGTTTAGAAAAGAGGAATGTTTCAACATATTAATGAAGCATCACAAAAGGCTGACCTCAAAAGTACCAAGCTGCACAGTATCATAAACTATAACATTGACAAAAGCCAGAAAGACACCTGGCTTTTCTTGGGATCTGTGAGCTCATTTCCATAAGGCTGACTGCACTGGGTTGGTTTTTGTTGTTGTTTGGTTCATTTTTTTTCTTTCTTTATGATCTAAAACTTTCACCAGTTCCTCAACTTCAACACTGCCGATATGAAAAAAGCTAATGGAAGCGACTTGCCATTGTGGGCACAGTGCAGGCTGAGTTATGACTGGACCTGGAAACACTCTGTGTCGATAAGTAACTGCTCTGCCATTCGTAAATGATTAGACATTTGGAAAATGGCATTGTTAAGCCTTAGCATCCTATTAGCTGTCATTGATTTGTTCAACATGTATTTATTAGAGCGAGGAGACTACTGTGATAAGAAAAAAAATGTCCTGTCTCTGCCCATGCTGAAGCACACGTTGTAGTCATGTCATTTTAAGTGGGATAATGTATGTAAAGGGCTTTGGAGCCTCTGATGTGTTTAGTAACTATAAGGTGCTATTGATATTTTCATAGCAATCAGAAGATGATTTCTGCCTTCATCAGGCTAAGCTGAAGAGCTCCATCTTCACACTCTAAAGCGGCCATTTCAAAGTCTAAGCTGCATAATTGGAAGACAGTTCGCCAAGTTCACTTTCATTTTTTAATGGATTTGTTTCCTTAGAATTATTTACCTTCAGGGCTCAACTAGCAACTGGTTTGGTCGAGGTCTCCTGGCTCAGGTCACCCTTTTTGGTGACTTAAGAGGCGTCTACTTTTCACGGCAAGTGCTGGGGTTCTACTCCATCTCTGCTTCCCTTTTATCAATTTCCACTTTAGCCAGATAACTCAAACTAGATTTTGGCTTGAAGTTAGTTCAACCACTCAATGGCTATCATTAAATTCACATTTTGGGGCCACAGGATTTGAGCTTTGAGTCTATAACATAGCAGAGGATCTGATCCCTGAAGGTTGTCAGGGAAACCTACAACCTCTACTTCTGACAATTTTGAGAGAGTGTAGAACTGAACCATTAAGGTGTAGGAGTGGATAATACCTTATATTTACTACTCTCAAACCATCTGCTTCAGAGGCCCTACACAGTTTAAAAACAAACAAACAAGCAAATAGTCCAAAAGAACTGCCCTTGATTCAAGACATTTTACAAGCAGTGTTTGAAAGAGCCAGTTTTTAAATCTTCACATTAAATTTATGCAAATATTTTCCCCAAGAGTATACACAGTGGGGGGTCATGTCCATAGTTAAGCTATTCAATTACCCTCTTAATTCTAGTGAGAAGGGGCTTCATAAAGGAAAGTTATTCTTTGGCCATTAAAATCATTCATTAAAAATCAGAAACACAGCCGGGCGGTGGTGGCGCACGCCTTTAATCCCAGCACTTGGGAGGCAGAGGCAGGTGGATCTTTGCGAGTTCGAGGCCAGCCTGGTCTACAAAGTGAGTCCAGGACAGCCAGGGCTACACAGAGAAACCCTGTCTCGAAAAACCAAAAAAATAAAAAAATAAAATAAAATAAAAAATAAAAAAATAAAATAAAAAATCAGAAACACAAATTTCTCCTAAAAAGTCTAACCCATGTATCAGACACATACTCCCAGAAAGAGCCCATGTTTACTTCCAGCATGTCTTCAAATCTTTGATGATGTCTTAGCTCATTCCATAAACAGGTAGTGACTACAGCAACCACACCAACCGTCTACTTCATGAAGGATACCCTGTAATTAGTGGCAGCTGGATTTTCATTCTCTGTTTTCATCTTCTTGGGTATATTCAATCATATGAACATAATTCTCCCCAAGGATCACCCAGGTAAGCATATTTATCTCACAGAAAAACAAAGCACAGGAAAGAACTTCCCCAATATAGGTCTAACCTCACTAGCCCACAAGAGCTCCCAAACATGGAACGTGTATTCATTGTAAGTGAAAAATTCCAAACATGGCATGCATATGTGAAATTTAACATAGCACAGCATTTTCTTTAGTATGTGGTAAGGAGTGTATGAAGTATAAAAATACTTAATGCTTAAACTCAAGTCCTATCCCCAATATATCTCATGTATGTATGAATGTTCTCCAAAAGAGGAGATCTCAAACACTTCCCATTAAGTAAATGAATATAAGATGCTCATCATCCTATCTCCCATTGACTCTAGTAGGACATGTTTCCAGCATCAGGACCCATGATCCATCTCAACTGCCTTATTTGAGGTTACAATTGATATTCATGCATTACTTTTCTATGATAATAATGTTATTAACAATAATTGTGTCAGTGGTAGCTAGTTTGTCAAGAACTAAGAGAAATGTCCTATACACAGATAAATAACTAAACTTCATGGAGAGAAAACCCTATTTTAGAGGTGATAAAACACATTGAGAAAAACTAAACACATTAAAAGTTTGGGCTCACTAATCTTTTTGTGGCAGGGCAATGACCTCACTCTCAGGGCCAGCAGAATCTAAGTGTGCACGAACAGGGCTCTGTGAGCACCAATGTTTCCAACCCCATGAAATCACAAAGAAAATCCACCCTACTTATTATACTCCTTTGTAGGACAAGTATCACTGGTCTGCACTGTGTTGATAGCCTATATTTGTAGCACTTCTCTATGAAAACAAATTTCATTGCTTACCTACCCAAATGCTTGATGTGAGAAGAAAATATCCAGTGTTTAAGATTCTAGAGTTCAGATTTCACATAGCTTTTCTTTTTCTTTCCTCAGTTGCCTAACAACAACATGAAAAATCAGACTCTCTAAGTCACACGATGTCCATATCTTAGTGTATAACACCTAAATTCTCTCCCACATGCTTAAGCAAAATAAAATCCTCAGTTGACTGAATCCATAATGCACATACATAGGGCTTACTATTCACATTAGTACTGGGCTAGCAAACAAAAAGAACACAAAGTAGGGAGAGCAAAGATAAGCCAGAACCTACAAAGCTGAACTACCAGTCAGGAGGACAGTGTAATACTCCGGAAGCTGAAAGAGTCTCTTACCTTTTATGGGCCTTCAGTTTTGGAGAGGAGCTTCTGTGTTTTGCGGGCACCTGGGCCACAAATTGGAAATGCTGGAACAGAAGGCTGGACAGGAACTGGAGGAAATGTGAACGAATGCCAGGCAGCTCTTTGCAACAACCAGTGGAGTCACCAAACAAGAAACTGGAGCCACAGCCACAAGGCCTCAGAACAGCTAAGGATCGTGACTGCATCTCTACTTCCTCCTTCCAGTTCTCAAACAAAATGGATCCTGAAAAACAGAATTGTCGGAAATGTAGTTCCAGTTAGCCCACAAACTACACATTCACCCCAGCGTGTGCCACTCCTTCCCTACTTGATGATAAGCTTATATCACAGGTTTGGTTTTAAGTTTGTAATATCCCTATGGCCCAAATGGAGAGCCTGGATGGAATCTGAGCCTGTCTATCAAGCCCAAGTAACAAGGCATGGGTGAATCATCCTTGAGAATTAATGCAGCTGACTTATTTCAACAAAACAGAGCAGACCAACAAAGGGTAGATCCTAGAAAGGGAATATGCCAGTCGGCGTTTCCAATGAAGACTGCATATTTTTGGTAGGTTGTCTGTCATTTTCCCCACCTGCCTATAAGTGCATGTTTTCCTCTTCTAAACTAGCCAGCGTGCTCCTAAGGTTAAATGACCTCCTTCTCTGTGCCTTTTCCCCAAGTTGCCCAAATGTAGGTGTCTGATGATGTAGATATAATGCCTCCTAAAGGATCTACTAGAACTGCAAGCTACATATACCGTAAATTCAACCAATTACACAATTTAGTTCATGAAGAGCCTTTTGGATAAAGCCACCAGGTAATTAGAAGGGGTCACCAGTTTGCCTCCACAAAATTGGTCCTTGCAATAAGCAACTGTAAATTTACCTTCCCCCCAACATACAAACACACACACACACGCACACGCACACGCACACGCACATGCACACAATCACACACGCACACATTCACTGTAGAAGTCAGAGGCTGCTTGCTGACTTTATATCATCACCTAAGCCAGCTGGGGTACAGGGTTAAAGACGAGCTTTGCTAATTTAGTCAGCTGGGTTTTTGCTCTGCCCTACTCTGACTGACAGGCTGGGCCCCTGCTCATGCCTGAAAAGTAGCATCTGGGAATCACATACAGTTTGATAACATAAGATGCTTAGGGTTTTTGGCTCAAGTGAGATGTTCGGAGCTAATAGCCCTGTGAGCTGAGTTTTAGCTGTGATCTGCACCTTGAGATATCCATTCTGTCTGGCTCAGGAAAAAGGGGAAAGAATGAGAGCTTATTTCTAGAAAGGTTTCTGATGAACAGCATTTGTCATTGAAGGGGAAGATGGGTATAATTAGCTTGTCAGTCTAGTTTGGGCTGAGCAGGCTGTCTCTACTAAGAAAGATGGACTAACTGCCAGAACCACCGACAGGCAGTCGATAGCACAGCAATTAATGTCATAAATAATTCCAGAACCAATTACATCAAAATGGACTCGGAGCTTTAAAAAGGTACAGAATTCTCTTATTCTTCCTGCTAACAGCAAGAAACAGCTTTCATTTTTCTCTGTAATTACTTTTCATTGTATATAGCAATACAACTGAGCTTTTCTGTCCATATTTAAGCCTTGTCTTTCTCCGAGCCTCTTCCCCCACCGCCAGACTCCTTCCTTCACCCCACAGGACAAGGCTGTTAAAGTCGATCTTCCCTGCCAGAGCAGCGAGGTGAATGTATAATCTTTTAACTTGGCTTTTGCCGGAGAACTCCAGCTACACCTAAATGATTAAGAGCCGAGTTTTCAAAAATGTCATGGACCGTGACAGCGGAATGCCCCAAACAATGGCATTTGGAAATGAAGACATTTGTGAAATAAATGGATTTGTCTTATTATTTTAAAGGTTGCTGTGACTTTACTTACACTGAATATATTGATTTTTTTCCCCTCTTTCTTCTCTTCCTTTCCCCCCTTCCCTGATCTGTACAGTTCCAAGCATGGACACCAGGCCAAGGTGTTCCTTCTACCCTGAATATAAATTCAATGCCACACATGTATACTAATGGGCATTTTTTAAAAGAAGGATTAGCCTCTTTAACATAGTATTTTCTTTAAAAAGCCATTCTCTGGAGCTGTCTCAACTCGTCTGCTTGTTCTCTGTGTGCTGTAGTAAGTATGTAGATAGCACAAAGGCTATTATACCTATAATGGTGCCACACACTAGATATCAGTGGGGCTAATTGTCTCCCCCAACCCCCAGTCTCCATCAGTTGCCTCTGTAGGCTGGATTAGAGAAAGGAAGGGATTGTGCGAAAGCAAATTACTCTAGGATTCATTCACAGCTTTGTTCCCTGCCTGACAAACATTTCCAACTTTTCAGCCAGAGTGGCATTTACTCTGGAGGGACCAGGGAAAATGGCTTATGAAGCTCCCACCTTTTCACAACTGGCCCAGGCTGTTGGTGCTGCCCGCAGTTTGCTGAGTGAGCTTGGGCTCTGTGCTCCTGCGGCTGATGGCTCTCCCTTCCGCAGGAGGTGTCACTGCAGTGAGTGGTAATTACAACCAGAAGATTTTTAGAGGACATGGGATAATTAGGCCAGCCGGCTCAGGCATAAACACTGACGTTTACCGTATTAGGAACTCAAGTTGTCGGCATTTTCCTCCCTCCCAAGGCCACAACAGCAGCAACCTCACCAACAAAGGCAAATTTTTTCATGAGAACAAAGGACATTTGCATGTGAAGGAGTTGACCCCAGGTGCCTGTTTTTAGAGGTGGGTGGACATTGCTTCTGCTGGCCAGTCAGGAAATGATGAAATGAGGTGATGTAGTTCATGTTCTGTGATTAGGCTCCTTCCTCTGCATCTCAGAGCTCTTTAGCCTAGGCGTGACAGGCAGATGTTGACAGGACCTCTCTCCTTCACTTTGGGCTGGACCCAGGTAGACTTTCAAAGACCACCTTCTCCTGGCTTGGTTGTTCCCATGACGACAGCACAGGTAAGTTGACTGCTTCTTCAGCAGGAGACAGGCAGTAGGGAGAGTGGTGAATCCGCAGGCTCTAGTCCTATGATCAGGAAAGCACAGAACATCTAACGCAGAATGTGATTTCAACAGGGTAGATGCAATGGTCAGAGCATCCCAGAACAAGCTGGGTTTGTATCCAAGCCTGCCTTCCCTATTCAACAGCTCATTTTTAAGTGTGTGTGTGTGTGTGTGTGTGTGTGTGTGTGTGTGTGTGTGTGTGTGTG
>CAJQZJ010032031.1:16464772-16475532 GCA_907164525.1 Lophiomys imhausi | reverse complement strand
GAAACAAGGAAATCATTTACACAATGGAGTACTACTCAGCCATCAGAAACAAGGAAATCATGCAATCTGCTGCCAAATGGATGGAACTAGAAATAGCTCATCACGTCTAACCCAGACCCACAAAGATCCACATGGCATCTATTCACTTACAACTGGATTTTAGCCATATAATACAGTAATTTTCCTACAATCAACAGACTGAAAGGAACAGGAACACAGACTTTGTTACTTGTTAGTGGAACACTTTGCCCTAGTGGAGCTGCCATGTAGGCCCCAGTGAAGAGGAAGCTCTTAGTCCTCATATGCTGCTGTACTAAAGGGGGCTGATCTGTAGGACACCTCACACAGGAGGAATAGGATAGGTGGGAGAAGGGGGAGAGGGTGGGAGAGTGAGAGGGTGGGCCCCAGAGGGGTGGAGGGAGGTAACTGTGATGGAGATGTAAATTGAAGTAATAAATAAACAATAAAAATTAAAAAAACATAAGGATTTGAATTCAGTCTCCAATACACACACACACACACACACACACACACACACACACACCCATTCACACATAGTCACATACACACTAACACACTCACTCACATACACACTCACTATAGGCATGGATGGAGGGGCATATACTGTAATCCCAGTGCTGAGGAGGAGGCAGATGGGGGAGGGGGATCCCTGAGGCTTACTGACCAGCCATTCTAGCTTACTTTGCATGCTGCAGGCCAGTGAGTGACCGACCTTGAATCCAAAAACAATATGGACATCTCTTGAGGGCAGACACTGTGGTTGACTTCTGACCTCTATATAAACATGAGCACAAGCGTATACATGTCTGCATAAACATGCTTATCCTCATTTTAACAAGGGTCTTAAAGAAATTAAGTCAGCTTTCCTAGGGGAGCTGGTACGCCAATGCATGCATCCTCATTCTGGGCCTGGGACTCAAACCTACCATGTGGTGGGCCTTGATTACCTCCCGACTCTGGAGTATCAGTTACAACTGGCTTCATAGGACTTCAGCATTCTCTGTCTTTAAATACCTTCTGGGCTTATAGCATTCCAATGCTAACCTCTTCATGTCTCTTCTGCCAGTCTGACTCCAACCTTCTAGAAACCATGGTTCCTGTCTGTTCCTTGTGAGCCATATCTGGAATCTCAATCTAAGGACACCACTATGGCGAACCCCCACCCCTGCCCATGCCACCCCAGGGACCCAAAGCACACCTCCTGGTACGCCAACTAAGATTAATTCCTCACCTCAGCCCACTTTTCCAGGGCATCATTCTTTGTCTGCGTGTATGTACCTTCTGAACTGCAAAAATAGCCCAGGAAGAAATATAAAGTGATTGGTCCCCTTGTGTACACACAGCTTCAGTGCAGCTGGGCTGCAAGGCCAGTTTATTATCTTAAGACAAGGGTCTGGTTTAGCCTGAGTTTACATCTGATCTGCCTCCCATTCATTAGATGGGTTCCAGGGCTCAGCTTCCATCACATAAACTCAGCTGGTATGTATATACAGTGCCAGCAATATGCAGGGGCTAACATGTGTTGAATGCATCTACTCCATCTTAGGGCTCTGAAGGTCACTCACTGGAGTAATAGATGGGGCTAACGTTGGTGGCTGAAGGTCAAGTCATCTTGCTTTTCATAATGCATAAACCTGAAACTCACTCAGACACCAATCATGTGGCCTAAACCTTGGAACAAATATTTTACTAAGTAAATCAGTGAGCATGCTGGCATTTCTATTAACCTTCAATGCACAGCTGACAGAAAATGAATAATGATAAATAATAACTCAAGCCTGTAAATCATGCTTAGCATCAGAAGAAAAAAATACCTGTGTGTGCTACCATCTGTTAAAAGAGTGTGGGGACCGAGAAGAGAGGTGGGAGAAGGGGAGAAGGGAGAGCAGCCTGCCTTAGCTGAGCTAAGCACCTTTTGGATTCAATAAACTGACCAAGACAGGGAAAGCCACTTCCGAACAGGATTGATGGACTGAGAAAAATTCCTTTTCCTCCTGTCTTCATTTTGATGGGTATCAGCTTCTGACTTCCATCTCTCTCTCTCTCTCTCTCTCTCTCTCTCTCTCTCTCTCTCTCTCCTCTGCCTCATTAAATCTCATTCCACTCTATCCACTGGGTTCTGGATCATTTGAAAAGTTGTCTTTTCAGTTAAACACCACGGAGTGCAATTCTCTCTCCAGGCTTATCCCACTCTGAGCACTTGTATCTTGCTGCTACCACAGGACAAGGGTAGGAGCTGGGACACTCCCCTAGAGTTGCTGCTCTGACTTAATTATCAGAGTGAGAACTCAGGCAGAAGCATCTCCAGCACCCAGCACTGTGATCCAAACTGTCTCACAAAATAAAAACGACACCCACCTATCAAGGTGTGTGACATACCCAGGTCTCCTCCAATATGCTCCCTTAGTCAGATGCCATCAGTGCACTTGGGTGTCAGTGCAAGTTGACAATGACATGTGTGAACACCTTGTGGAGACAGAGTATGTCTTTTTTTTCCCTTCTTATCTCCCTCCTTTTCCTTCCAGTTGGTTCAGAATTCACCATCTCAGCACGACTTATAACAGATGGTAGCCAAGAATTAGGAAAAAAATGTACTCTGTGGTCATATCTCTTGGAACAAAAAGCCATTCTTATAATTTCTTTCAATGCCATAAGCATCCCAAGGGCTAAGATGGTTGGGCCGCACAGGGTTTTAGGAAATTTCACCAGGAGACATGAGCCAGTGTACTTTTAGAGATAGCCCTGGTCTTAATCCATTAAGAAGTCTGACTATAGTCACACTGACCCTGTTGCTTTCACGTATGACCCCAAGTTAACCAGACAATAGATGACATGAGAAGCCAAGGTTGTCTATGGGCCCTTGTATTGTTTTTTCAGGAAGAATTTGGGATAGCTCTCCCACTAGGCAATGTATATTGTTGATGCTGGGACCTACATGGGCCTTACTCTCTACCCCACTACCAAAGCTTACTGCCTTGTGGGCTACTTTATAAATTAAATTACACTCTTGGTAAATTCCATGACTAAAATGAGAATATTTTCTTTTGTTGTTTGCAACACAGGGCTTTTCTGAATATAAGTAAAGTAATTAAATAAAATTATCTTGAGTGGGTGGTAGAGAGATAGCCAAGAGATTAAGAGCGCTTGTTGATCTTGGAGAGGACCTGGGTTCGGTTCTCAGCACCTACTTGGAAGCTCACAATCATCTGTGACTCTAGTTCTCAGGAGATTCACTGTCCTCTTCTGGCCTCTATGGTCGCCAGATGTGCTCACAATGCACATGCAAAAGAAACACATACACACATGCAATCACTCTTTAAATAATCTTAATTGATAATAATTCAGGTGACCAGAAAAAATGAAAAAACAAAACAAAACTGTTCTAAGCTTCCAAGATGTTTTGGCTTTTGTCTTTCTTTTATTGCTGGAATCATTTCTCCAGAGGAACTTGGGGTTTCCCAAGAACTGGGGAGAAAAGTCAGCCGAAGAACATTGACTTTCTAGCAGAAAACTTACTCTCAGGTCAGTAAGTTTACCTCTAGTGGAAATTGAGGTAATTTCCACTGAGTAATAAACCCACCCCCATGCCTCAGTTTCCCCTCCCATAAAGTCTAGTCTTGTCCCCTCATGTGGTAAGTTTTCCCTTTGTCCTCATTGCTTTTCCTTCTCCACTTTTCTAATTAGAGGGAGATACCGATAAAGGGAAAAATGTGAAAGAAAAGCAGAAAATTAGCATTTTCTCGGTTGCACATTTTAGTTATTAATATTGCAATTTGAAGTAATGGAATTCACAGAACGCAAAAGGTTTAATGTTTTCCTGGTGGGGCAAACTCAGCCGCATGGTATATGGCTTGAATTTCAAGGTGAGCTTCATTATGCAGAATCAGTGTGGGCAAGCTAACAATGCCATAAACCCTTCACTTGGTGTCTTCCTTGGTTTTAATGTTACATTACTGTAGGTTTTGGAGTTTTAATGTGCTGTATAAATACAGAATGCATGTTTGTGAGTATGGGTATCATGAAACGAGGGAATTTTTCTTTCTGTTTTAAATCTCTGGCCTTACTCATTTTGCTTTTGGGTTGCTTTTGGTAGAAAGCAGGTAGGAAAAAGTAGGGCAGGGTGAGTTACCTAGAAACACTCCTCATTTATGCCCAAATCCATTATGAAAAGCAGAGACTGGCTTTTTGCCCTCACTGCAGTTTGCAGAGGATTTAGTAGTAGAGGCTAAAGGCTCCTGGGAGGTGAAGCACTGAGATAAAGAGAAGACTTCTTCTTGGCTCATCCTGGGCACCAGTTCAAGCCAGCCCCACTCAGTGGCACCAGACTTCCCTTCCCCTATCTCTGTGGATGGCCAGAGGCAGCATCCTCCATCAGTTTCTTACCTACGGATGATGATGCTCATAGTGAGCGAGGTAGATATTTCTGTCAACAGGGAAGATAGGAGCAGTGTACAGCATCTATCTGGCAAATCCCCTGCATCCAGCATGGGTGGTCTGGGAACTATTGGGTACTCTGTGGGGAAATAATAGTGATATCTAACTGTCAAGGACTTCCCAAGACCCTGACTTGTCTTGTCAGTTTCTTTCCATTGACAGAAGTACTAGGAGCTCCCCTTCTTCACTTAGAAGTCATTACTGTCAACCCCAAGACTCAAAAGTTGTCTAGTGGGACCATCTAATGGGTAGGCACATACGAGGGGTCTTCCCCTTGGGCTTAAACAGATGATAGGATGGGAAGGGTTATTCTAGTACCATTCTAGGGAGACTAACATTGTTGCAGAGGTCAGCTGGGGAAAATAGGTGAAAAATCAACTCCTTGAATTCAAAAAGGAGATGCTGGCTTGGTACCTAGAATTTCCTCAGAGAGCCATAATCCAGGGTTTAACCAGCTGCACGAACATCACTGTTAGCCATGCTGTGCCCTACAAGAGCAACTCAATCACAAATGTCCTGAGTTGAGATACACAGTAATGCAACGCTCCTCATTTCTTTCATTCATTAACCTGGCATCATGTATTTCTCTTCAGGGGTCCCACACTTTCTACCTTTCCTTGGAAGTAGGTATATACTTTTCTATCTCTTCTAATTTCCCTCAAGAGAGGATCTTATTTTATTATTCTCAATCCATTCAGCACTTCTTATCAAAAAGCTCTTATGGGTCAGGCCCAGTGATATCTTTAAGATTCAACTCATAATGTGCAAGACTATGGTGTTTGTTTACCGGGAGCTCACACCTTGCTGAGGAGATATGTAACATACTACTAAGCAGGGCTCATTTGTTGGGCTGAGTGTGTGGTGGTGGTGGTCAGGCACACATGAGGAAGGTGGATTGTTTCTGTCTCCAGTAGTAGAGGCCTTCACTCAGAGGAAAAGTACATGGGAACATCAACCTTGGATCCAGCTATCATTTAGGACAAAAATAGTCACAGTTGAGGCAGGAGTGGAAGGTAAACTGAGATCTGAAGGGCATGCTTAAATCCTAGCCAAGAATTGCACATCAACACCCAGTAACCTAAAAACTGGATCTAAAGGACTCGCTTTTGAAAAAAAGGCTTCCTAAAGCCTAACTTGGACCTCCTAGCATCTGCAGTTGGTAGAGGCTTGTTGGTGGGGCGGGTCTTCTACAGCCTACAGTCTCCCTGTCTGGATACCTTTCTGTGAGCTTATTTTGAAGCTCAACATTTCTGCCATTTGGCACTCTCCAGGGAAGCCCAGGTATGGAGTGAGTCTTAAAGGCATGCATTAAGGTACCAGTCCTTTACTTGGTGTATTAGTTCATTTTGTGTTGCTATAGCAGCAAGTTACCTGAGGCCAGGTAACTTAAAAACAGGCCTATTATTGTTATTGGTGGTTTGCTTCCAATTCTGGTTACTGAGGGGTGAAACAGAAAATGGCACCATCATTAGAACAAGATCCTCTGGCTCATGGGTTCTCAACCTGTGGGACCTGACCCCTTCCAGGGTTGAAAGATCTTTTCACAGGTTCACCTAGGAGCATCAGAAAATACAGATATTTGCACCGTGATTCATGATAGCAGCACGAAATTGCAGTTATGAAGTAGCAGTGAAAATAATGTTATGGTTGGGGGTCACCACCACGTGAGGAACTATGTTGAAGGGTCCCCACATTAGGAAGGTTGAGGAACACTGCTCTGGGTGCATCACAACACAGATGACAGAGAAGTAAACAGGGAACTAGCAGTATGCAGAAGGAGAGACCACAGGGTAAGGCAGACTTCACGAGGGGAGCCCTTGCAGTCACACTTGCTTTATAGCAACCCATTCTCATGAATTATTCAGTTCCCAAGACCCACATCAGTACCTTCAAAGCTTGTGCATCCATGAGCTCATTATCTTCATTAAGTCCTACACCACCACAGTTCTTACCATTTGTACACTGCCACACTGGTACCCAGATTCTAACCCATGAAACTTTGAAGGATAAATGCCAATGCCATTCAGGCCACAGTGCAGGGCAGAAACAAGTATTTTAATATTAATTACAACCTTGGTCACTTTTCTTATTTCCATGACAAAACATCTGACAAGAACTGGTTAAAGGGAGTGAGGAACTATCTTGGCTCATAGGTCAAAGGAATAAAGTCCACCATGGTAAGGAAGGCATGATAGTAGGAGCAGGGGGTTAACGGGCACATTCATCTGCTGCCAGGAGTCAGGGAATGAACAGGAAGTGGGGCCGCGCTATAAACCCTCAAGGCTTGTCCTCGGTGGGCCAAGTCCCCCAGTGAGATCTCATCTTTTAAAGGCTCCCCAACCTTTCACACGGCACCACAAACTGGGGGAACAAGTGTTCAAACTGATTAGTGTATATGGGACATTTCACATACAAATCACAACACCATGAAAATATACCACTTCAAGACGATAGTCATCACCAACAGCCTACCCGATCATACAGGGGTATGACCCAGGGGCTTCCAACTAGAAGATCCTACATCCCAAATAGAGCAGATGGAAAAAAAAAATGCCTTGGTACTAACTTAAGTGTAGTTCCAGAAGGAAGGCCTAACATCTGCCCTGGCTAAGAACAGCCCAACCCTTTCCTACAGCTTCTCCCTGTAAGCTGTGCTAAGGCCCTTTATTAACTACTCTGAAGAGTGTGTTTCTGAGAATAGGTGTACTAATAGGAAGGGAATTACACTTTCAGGGCTGGTGTACTGAGGAGTGGACTGGTCCATTAGCATCCTAATCTGACATGGCTGTCAGGAAAATTATCCATGACCCAGGAGGGGCCACACTAAAGGTGATTTATCCTCCTATGTGGCTTAGCCTGAGCTCTCCCCAGAGAAGGCTATGCCAATTAAGAAAAAAAAAAAAAAAAAGCAGACAGAATGTGTTATATGCCTGTTGTTGACTGCTCCTCCAGAGAGACCCACAAATTAATTTTCTCATTGTAGCCTCATTCTGAAACCAGTTCCAAAATGGAAACCTCAGCAGTTTATCTCTTTAATCTCACACTCCCCTTTTCATCTTGCCTTCCCCCCCCCACCAAAATTAAATCATTTAACCATTTTAATAAGCACTAGAAAGTGTAATGAACCAGATAATGGAGAAGCACTAATATTATTTTCTTTATCTACTTTGCACTTAAAGTTATTTCATATGTTTCATCAGTACACTTCTTTCCCAAGACTGTTTCCCAAATTAGGATTTTAGTAAACATCTCACTCAGGTCCACAGAAACCTAGAGAGCATCTTCATTTGAAAGTTGTGTAGAGTTATCCAGCCCATGGGCCAGCAGTGACCAGGTTTCAAAGCTTATACCCAGGACATGGCATGTCCTTCTTGGGACTTGATGTCCCTCAGGATCCAGTGGATCTTTTCACAACCTCATATCAGATTGGTTCCTCCTGAGGCAAAGGAAGCCGTGGTAGCTTCCACTCTAAGCCTGGGACATGGTTCAATAGGAAGTGGGTAATGTTGACCTGGACCCTCCCAGTCTTCTGCTGTGAACCTGGGGTAAGAAGATTAAGCTGAAGCTGAAGCAAGAGTTTCAGGCCTCTGTGGTTTCTACAAGCTCTTCCTTGTGCCTCACCGTTTGCCCATTCTCTAGAAAATGCTTGTGATTGCCCCATGGTGCATGATGAATGTATATGGGATAAGCTAATTCCGGAAGTCTGGAAGTCCAATGGCCCGGGACTGCTTGGACTGAGGGCCTATAAGCCACCACAGTCTTTTCCCAATAATTAAACACATCAAGACCTTTTAATGTTTTAACGCTTAGCCCTTAGCTGGGCAGACTCTCAATTAGCTACTCTAAGTTAACCTGGATCACCTAATCCCAAACCGCCATGTGCCTGTGATTACCTTCCAGCCTTCTCCAGAGGACTGTCTCCTTCTGTGTCTCCCGGCAGAAAGAGAGATTTTCTCTGTGTGTGCCCAGAGTTCCTGTTCTAATCTCAGGAACTCCTGCCTTCCTATACTCTTTCTGCCCAGCTAATTGGCCATAGTGACTTTTATTAACCAATCAAGAGAATGCCTCAGAAAGGGTGGTAACCAGATCTCAGCATTGAATTCAACGTATCAGAAGCAACGATATTAGACCTTCCCTCAACACTGATTTTTCTTCCAAGTATAGAGTACCTCTGTCTCATTAAAAACAAAATAAAAGTATATATTCAAGACCCAATTATTGAGTTGGGAAAGAAAAAAAGAAGAGAAGGCAAGTGGTTTAGATATACATTAGGACAATTCTTTTTTTTTTTAAGCCTCAAATGAAAACACACTTAGTAAATGGCAGCCATCACCATACTAGTTGGGATATCCTTGTAGTTGGGGTCAAGGTTTGAGGGTTTTGTGCACAGAATCTGCAATGATTTGGGGACCCTAATGAGAACTGTGGGCCAGAAGTATTACTTACTTCTCTCCAAGTCCCTGGGTAGAGCAGGGTAAGTACCAGGACCTGCCTGCAAACTCAGGGTCTGTGTTTTGGCATGGTTGTCTCCAGCCTCAGCTTTCCAGTCTGCATAATAGTCATGAATCAACACCTATGGCTGTTGTGGGAACTGCCTGCAATTAAACCTGTATCCCTATCTCTGAAGCATTGGTGAATCTTCAGAGCCAAGTAGATGTTGGGCATTCTTGCTGACTCTCAGCCTATCCCTGCTAACCTCCCACTGACCCAGACTGCTTCCTTTCTACATATCCCTTCTCCCCCCTAATTTGCTGTGCACCTCAGCTCTGTGCTAAAGAGGGGATTTCTTGAGCAGGGATTGATTAAAATGTAGTGGCATACCCTCATTTTGCGTCACTGCCTGTGTGACTAATAGGCATGGAATTTGTGCCACAGATAAATAATTGGCCCTTCAACCATCCTCCATGTCTTCAGAGACATGCAACTGTGATCTATCATAGCTGCAGACATCTCAATGAGCATCATCTCCAGATCATAATAGATCATGTTACATTTGTATATGCCCAGGAACATAATTTACTATTAAACGGGGCCAAGATCAGTGCAGAAGAAATTATCCTTCCGTGGAGGAGGACTCTACAGCTGTGTTATATGCACACTGTGGTTTTTAAAATATTAATTATATTGTAAACTAAAGGTTTACTTTGTGTGTCATAAATCTGGGTGTCTCTTCTTTCTATGTGCCCAATAAATATACTTCTCATCAAGTTTTAATTATGCTGTTTGCATTATTCTGTCCTGTGGATGAGAGTAAGTGCTAAATCATGGCCTTCTAATGTGGATTACAGCATAAGTTTAGTTAATTAAACCATATATTTTATTAGTCTGTGCACCTCCATCTTGTAAAAGTGCACGTTATTATGTTGAAGGGTGGGGCATTAAATAATGTGGCAAGGGTGTCTTTATTGTTACTGTTATTCTTTATTTTAGAGATTCAGATAATTTAAGAAGTGAGGTTGTTTTATTTTTCTGTGGCACTGATGCCCTCTGGGCTCAGAACACACACTGTAAGGGCAGGCAACAAGTGAACATGTTGTTAAAGGGCCAGGCCAAGGCTCTGTCCCAGAACTCATGATGGAAACTCAAGTGTAGTGTATAGCCCAAGCCTTGAACCATGTGAGGAACAGATGTCCCAACAGCCTCACAAACATGTTGTGCCCTTACTTGGTGTGTTTGGGAAGTGGTCTCTGATCTTCAGCACTATTTTTGTTGTTGTTGCTGTTCTTCTTCTTCTTCTGCTTCTTTATTCTATCAAAAGACAAAACCAACAAACAAACATTCATCTCTTTATATCCAAGGAGAGCTGGTTCCAAATCCTCTTATGGATATTAACATCCGTGGGTTCGCAAGCCTCATATGTACACTAGCTTAGTGTTGGCAGTACAACCTAGGCAAACAACACGGCAATATATTAAAATAAAAAGTAAGTAAGTAAATAAATAAATAAATACATAAATAACATAAAATAAAGAAAAGACAAATGGCACAATAGAGACTCATCTTCTTTTCCAAATATTTTAAACCCATGGCTGGTTAAATCCGTAGATATAGAGTACATGGATAAGGAAGACAGACTCTGAAAGCAATGTTAGGAGAAAATAATTATCATTCCAAACTTTAGAGTGTTGGGGTGAGTGTTTTGTTGTTGCTGTTGTTATTTGTTTGTTTTTTAAAATATGTGCTCTGGAAATCTTAGATCTTCCCCCAGAACAAGCATTTTGAAAACAGACAAGGGGATTGCACGTATTTCACATATATGGAAGGTGTGTGTGTGTGTGTGTGTGTGTGTGTGTGTGTGTGTGTGT
>CAJQZJ010032031.1:16427225-16464762 GCA_907164525.1 Lophiomys imhausi | reverse complement strand
TGTGTGTGTGTGTGACCTAAAAGTGAAAGGACTATTTGAGAGGAAGAGGTGAACTTGTTGGGATGTAGAAGACAGAGTGGTGAATATGAGCATAGTATGATCACATATATGTATGGAAATGTCATTATCTTGTATGCCAGGGGAAAGAAGTAGGTAGGAATCTAAGGCCTTCATGTGTGTAATACTGAAATATGGTCTTAGATGACAAAGGAAACTGAGTTAAAATCCACTCTAATACTTCCTAGTCATAAGACTGCAGCACATACAGAAGCAGTGTCAGACTCAGTTTCTTCACCAGAACATGAGTTGCAGGAAAATGCCATGGCGTTATAAAATATTGAATGGGAAATCACATAATCCAGGTACTGAAAGATGATTGATGTAGGGTGTCCATGGAACCTGTTGCCGCCTCTGCAGCCAAAGGTCTTGTTGGCATTAATAGGGACTGGCAGGTCTGACAAATCAAATCCACAACATGAACCTCAACTGCAGGCCCAATGGGCCAAGCCGGCAAGATCTTTGCAAGGTTGCACCACTACCCAGCTAGACCCAAGATTTCCTTCAACTAAGTTGCTTAGTGCTAGTTGGTATAAATCTGGCATATTCTCCACAGTCATTCCTTTTCTTATGGTTGATCACTGAGTTGTATTAGCCTATAGGAACTTGTCTGTGGCCACTCCCCTGACTTTTTCATATGGTCATTGTACTTAATGCCCAGTGTCCCAGATGTCACAGTTCTGTACAGCACAGGCAGAGGGAGATCTTACAGGCAGATGTAGGTGACAGCCCCAAGGCATTATGGGATCCCTCTCAAGTCCTGTTCATTTATAAACAACTCCCAAGAATGTGCTGGCTTTATCGTCTCCTTCATTCCCCTCCCCTGCCTAGCCCCCCACCAAAAAATAAATAAAGAACAGAGGTAAGATCTGTTTTGTTTCAACTTTTAAAAGCCTTTGAAGGCATAAGTATTTGTGAACAATAAAAAAAAAATGCATTTTTTTCTCCTAACTGCTGCTCAGGTGGTGAAGCCCCCCTTTTCCCCATAGGGAGGGAAAAGGGCGCTATTGTGTTTTATGGTGGGTCAGGCCCTTTTGTACCCTGCCAGCAGGGCCCTCTGATTGTGCTCAGCTCAAGGACAAAGTCCAAGGCAGAGCTTGCAATAAACAAAGGCAACGAGACACAGCCACCAGGACTGGCAGAGGAAAACCTTCACTGGCTTCCCCCTCCTTTACTGGAGTGTGGGTGGGGACCAGGGAATGGAACCCCCCAGAGGAAGACTTCTTGCCTATAATGGATCCCAGATGCCAAGGGCTGAGCTCTGATGTTCTCCAGTCCTGAAGCACCTAGGCTTTGATTTTGATTTTATTTTGTATGGGTCGAAGGACAGAATCAGTATGCATGGGCCTCAAAGCGTAAGCTGACAGTTTGGCATTAAATAAAGCATTAAACCCAAATGTTAATTTTTTTCCCCAGTGTGCCTGCGTGTGGTCTTACTTCCCCTCTGCCCTATGGCTCTCAACTCCCTCTTGTGAGCCTTCTTTATCTACCACTTCTTAAGGTTACAAAGAGGTTGATGCTCTTGGCCATACACTCCCCCAATCCAAGGATGGGGAAGGGAGGCTGACAGCATTTCTATAACTTTCCTCCCTGTGGATGGAATAAAGCTGGGAAATATGGGATTTTAGTACCAAACTCAAGTGTCATCATTTCTGGTCCAATCTAAAAGTGGGCAGCAGGAAAATCTAAGCTGGGCTTTAGATAAACATTATATAGACTCTCTCTTTTGCTATATTAAGAGAAGAAAAGCAAAGACGGTCTTTATCAAGATCTATCCTACTGACAGGTAAAACTTCTTAGATGTGATCTAAAAGCATATAACTTGTAGGACCCAGGGCTGCTCTGGTTTACTTGTTACACTAGACTCCTTCCTGAGTCAAAGGGGTTTCATTAATCAGTGGTAAAAGCAAGAGCCTCTGCAAAAAGTCCAGGTTGAACCACTATGGCCTGCAAAGCCCTTCCAACCCACCTTATGGAGGAGGGACCCACGAGGCCTCTGATGAAGCACAGGCCCGGAATATCCCCCTTTTGATCTGATGGACACTGAATCTCCATCAAAGCAAGGGGGCTTTGCAGGAATGCAGAAGCAAGCTGACTTCCAGATGGGAGGGAAACGCCAGTGCCACTGGGGAATGCTGATGATCTGGTTTAGTCATTAAGAACCGCTCTGCTAACAGAAAGCTTCCATCTGAGCCCTTAAGAATTTACTAGTTTTGTCCCTCAACCCCTACTGCGGGAGACCCCTGAACCTTTATTTCCCTCCCAAGGCTGTCCTGGGTTTTCTTCTTTAACATTGGCCCTGATTTATGCTATGTCCACATTTCCCTGGATAGTACCATCTTTTGAGTTATACATCATCACAGTGACTCATTCTGATGATGTATGGCCCCAATACATCATCAGAGCTCCTTGCTCTGCCATTGCACTAATGATATGTTAGTGTAATACATCAGCAGGCTGAGCTGCAGCCGTGATGGATGGAGCCGAGGGTGATGGGAGTCTATGGAGAGGAGGCTGAGGAGCAGGTTACGGGTAGGCACAGGAGGGAAATTCGTCAATCCCAGGTCGACCTCCCTTTTTGGTACCTACGCCATGCTGAATTAGCACTATTGGGGTGCATCTGTAAGAGATAGAGGCTTGCTTTATTCCCAAAAGCAGTGTGTATCAGAGACTGTGTATAAGTAATTGAGAGGGTAGAGGTGATGCATATCACCATAATTAAGCAGTGGGAAGTGTCGGTGGTGGGACCGGTATGAGGAAGGAGGAACCAAAGAGCAAGACTGAAATAGGGATGTCCTCCACTTGAAGGAAGTGAGTGACCAAGAAGGGAGGCACCAGGAAATGTACTGCGCATGCTCAAGACAGCACAGCAGAGCTGGCCGGCCAGTTATCAGGGGCCTCTCAGCTTCCTTCTTCTCAAATCTTTCTCTCAAAGCTCACGCCCTAGAACTTCTGACTGGTGACTGTTCATCCAAAGGGTACTTCAGTATGTGAGTATTGTGGGTAGACTGAACTCTAATCTATGTGGGTTAATAGCTGGGGTTCAAATTCTTGATACACAATCTGACATGCTAATAGAACCTGTGTCATGGAGCTCTCGTGAGTGTTATGGAGATTCACGGGCATAAAGTATGTAAAGCCACGTCAGAAGCTACCTCTACTGCCTGGTGTAGTAATTTCCTACAGATTGAAACATTCCAACCCAAGGGAGCCTCCTTAAGATTCAGGAAAGAAACGGAAGCTAAAAGGCTCAGGAAATGAAGAACACACAAGTCTTAGGAAGTTCCTGAAACTTTCAAGATTCACAAGTTCCTGCGTCTCCATGTTACATAAATAGCAGTGAGTGCTGGAGACAGGCAATTGACTATGGAGCTGCCTGCAACTGGAGCAGGGACACCCTCTGGAGAGACGCTTCAGTGAGCTGTCATTCAACCTGGGCTTCGCTTTTCAGTGACTTCAGCGGTCTTCAAGTTTTCCAGAGTCCTCTAAGGAGCTTCTCACACCATTATCGTAGCGTCAGTCAACTCACTAGCTTGCCAACGTAAACCTGGGTGGAATCATTTCTTCAGTCTATCCTCAATCTCCTATCTGAGATGAGTAGGTGTTTCCTCACATCGCTCATGAAAAGTCATACTGATTATGTATTATCTTTACCACCGTCCCTGTCACTTCCACACCCAGCGTCTACACTGTGCCACTTCCTCCCATCCCTGCCCCTTAACTTGGAAGGTTCACATAGTCCTGAAAGCAACTAAACAATCCTAAAGTTAAAAGACTTTTCCATTATTATTATTATTATTATTATTATTATTATTATTATTATATCTACCACACTGGGAGTGAAGTGTTATCTCATTTTGGTTTGTTTGTTTTGAGCTGTACTTCTCAGTGAAGCTGACTATCTTTTCCTATGATTGCCAGCCCTTTGTGTGTCTTCTGTGGAGAAAAGTCTACTTAAACAATTTGTACTTAGTTGTATTCTTTTTTTTTATGACTTGTATGAAGACTTTGTGTACTTATTTAGATAACAGATCTTTATCTGATTTATTTATTTTATTTATTTATTTTTTTTTTTTTTTGGTTTTTCGAGACAGGGTTTCTCTGTGTAGCCCTGACTGTCCTGGACTCACTTTGTAGACCAGGCTGGCCTCGAACTCGCAAAGATCCGCCTGCCTCTGCCTCCCAAGTGCTGGGATTAAAGGCGTGCGCCACCACCGCCCGGCTCTTTATCTGATTTATAATGTGCAAATACTTTCTTCCATCTTGTGGAGCATCTTTTTACTTTTGTGACAATGTCCTTTGATATACATCATTTAAAATGTGACGAAATCCAATTTATTTATTTATGTCTCTTCTGTCACACGCACGTACACACACACACACATACATACACACACAGACAAAAGCATTCATTTTTTTCCTCAGTGTCCACCATGGTCTTATCTTATCTCATCACTAATTCCAAGGCTTAACATCCAGCATCCCACATAAGTACCATCCCAATTAGATTTATATTAAGCTGGAATTCAGGGGAATGATTCCTGTCCAGCATCAAATCTTTGAAAACACTGTGTTTCCATAGCCAGTAATGAGAATGGGAGAGATACTCCCTTCCTCGAAGACAGAACTGGAAAAGAACAATGGAGTGACAAGTCATGAGAAAGTTCAAAATCAACAAAGATGAGTGCAGTCAAACCCATCCCCAAAATTACATTTAAATAGTGTGTGTACAAATGTATCTGTGTGCATGCATGTGTGTGTGTATTTATGTATGTGTGTCTTCACATGCCACTGCGCATGTATGGTGGTCACAGGACAACTTGTAGAGTTGTTTCTCTTTCCACTGTGTGGGTTCCAGGCTTCAAACACATGTTGTCAGACTTGGCATGCAAGCAGACTTCCTTGATGAGCCATCTGTTGGCCCTACAATTGAATCTTTAGGTCTAAGAATTTTCTTGGTTCTGGGCATTCCTTTAATGTTTTCTCTAAGAGGAGAAATCTTGTTAGTTTTTGTGTTTTTCTTATAAGCTCTAACCAGAATCACCTCTAGTGTGCGTATCTCTATCACGAACCTCCAAACTCCACTCATCAAAAAACAAAAAAACAAATCCACTTCCACATTTTTAAGTGTGTGCTGAAGCAGTATCCCAGACTTATGGTAGTCATCTTGGAGTTGCCATAATCACACACTACACACTCAGTGTTGTAAACAAAACACATTTTTTTCTCAAAGGTCTAGAGCTAAGAAGCCCGAGATCAAGGAACCACCAGTGTTCTGATGTTTTTGTCATAACTGCTACTGCTGTGGTTCCCACTACTAGCTTACATTATGTTGGGAGGGGAAGCAATCTTATAATGGCACCAACAGAAGATTATTTTGGGGGCCTCTCCCACATGGTCATTTAAACCTAGTTACTTATAAATATCTCATATTTGCATCCTGTCACATTGGGAGTTCAACATATGGATTTGGGTAACATAAACATTTAGTCCATAACATTATGCTTTTTGAACCATATCTAAGAATACATTGCCAAATTCAAGGTCATGAAGATTTACAGTCATATCCTCTTTTAATGATGTTATACTTTTATCTGCAGATCTTTAGGCCATTGATCCATTTTGAGTTTCTTTATGTGTATGATATGAGGATACGGCCAGCTTTACTTTTCTCTCCCTTTCAAACACTGACACTCTTGTCAACAAATACCAGCCAGTCATTGATATACCACAGATAATATATTAATGCATGGATGTATAGTCCAAATGAATAATCACTAGAATCTGCAAGGGGAAACACATATATTAGGAAAGAGAGAATGGGAGAAAATTTTAGCCATGGTGTGACTGGCAGCATCTGGTTGGGTTTTCAATAAGTAAGTAGGACCTGAATCCCAAGAAGAGACCCGAAAAGAAATCCCAAGATCTCAGCAGAGAAAAAAAAAATGCCTCTCAACTTCTCTCAGATGAAACACAGAAAAATGCAATTCATTATTTAAACCAAATATCAAAGAACTTAGGAAACATGTCACCAGCAAGAAAGGGAAAAAAAAGGCTATAATAAGTTTAGATTATCAAGGACTAAAGACTAGTGCTTTCAGATATAGATTTTAAGTTGTGATAAAGGTGTCTAAATAACTGAAGGTTAGAAATTTTGAATTGAAGGAATTATGCACTGTAAAATTATGATCATACAGAAGAAATTATTAGGTGTGATTTAGAGATGAAGATGTGGCTATCAAAACAGAAGGACTAGCAAATTGATTTAAGAGTAGATTTAATACACACTGGATGATAGAATCAGCATGTCTAGACCCAGATCTGAGGAAATTATTCTGAATGTAGTATAGAGGGACAAGGAGATGAAAAGTGTGAAAGGGATATTTAGACATAAAAAATAAAATGAAAACATTCCAAAATTCAAACTATGATTGCTTCAAAGTAAGCGATTAGTGCTAATAAAGGAACAGAAGGGGGGGGGGGGACCTGAAGACATATTGGTTGAGAATTTTGCAAACCTCATCTGAATAATAAATCTACAACTAAAGAAAGAAGCTACTTAATGATGAGAAGTTTACACAAAAATAATAAAAATTATAATAACAAACTTATATTGTCCCAAAGGCTACAGACTCTGAAAGAAGCAGCAAAGAAAAGCTAGACACTGAACAACTGAGAGATGGAGAGAAAAGCCTTGACCTGAACCAGCTCATGACGCCCACTGCACACCAAAGGCTGAGTTGGGTCTAACACTAACATTATTTCCAGAACAAGAGTGACAGAGGGAGATTTCTATCACTGGACACTCATTAGAAGAATTCCACAAAGTCTTTTCACAATAAATAGATAGGCATCATTGTGTATGAATTAGTAAATTGCCAACATGAACAATTGGAAGCCAGTGTCATTTCTATAAAATACTAAGGACAATAATGCTAACAGAAAATATTATCTTCCATATTCTTAGTTTTGGAGAATTTCACAAATGTAAACAATGTGCCTTATTTCAATTCTCCTTCTCAAAAGTAAAAATATATCCATGAATGTAACCCACCATATAAAAAGCTGAAACAACAAAACCAAATGGTCACCTCATTACAAACTGAAAAGGCCTTTGATAAAATCTAACACACATTCATGATCTTGGAGAGATCAGGGATACAAGGCTCATAACTAAACATAATAAAGGCAATATATATCAAGCCAATAGCCAACATCAAATTAAATGGTGAGAAACTTAAAGCAATTCCACTAAGACCAGGGACAAGACAAGGCTGTCCACTCTCCCCATATCTCTTCAATATAGTACATGAAGTTCTACCTAGAGCAATAAGACAACTAAAGGAGATCAAGGGGATAAAAACTGGAAAGCAAGAATTCAAATTATCCCTATTTACAGATGATGTGATTGTATACATAAGTGACCCCCAAAACTCTACTAGAGAATTCCTACAGCTAATAAATACATTCAGCAAAGTGGCTACATACAAAATTAACTAAAAAAAAAACAAACAAACAAATCCAAAACAATAGCCCACCTTTGTACAAATGATAAATGGGCTGAGAAAGAAATTAGAGAAACAAATCCCTTTACAATAGCCACAAACAGTATAAAAATATCTCAGTAAAACACTAACCAAGCAAGTGAAAGACCTGCTTGACAAGAACTTCAAGTCTCTGAAGAAAGAAATTGAAGAAGATATCAGAAGATGGAAAGATCTCCCATGCTCATGGATTGGTAGGTTAACTTAGTAAACATGGTCCTCTTAACCAAAAGCAATCTACAGATTCAATGCAATCTCCATCAAAATCCTGACACAATTCTTTAAAGACCTTGAAAGAACAGTTCTCAACTTTATATGGAAAAGTAAAAAAAAAAAAAACAGGATAACAAAAATAGTCTTGTACAATAAAAGAAACTCTGGAGGTATCACTATTCCTGACTTCAAGCTGTACTACAAAGCAATAGTAATAAAACACTCCATGGTATTGACATAAAAACAGACAGAATGACCAGTGGAATCAAATTGAATACCCAGAAATAAACCCAGCACCTATGGACACTTGATTTTTGACAAAGATGCCAAAACCATACAATGGAAAAAAAGTAGTATCTTCAACAAATGGTGCTGGTCTAACTGGATGTCTGCATGTAGAAGAATGCAAATAGATCCATATTTATCACCCTGCACAAAAGTCAAGTCCAATTGGATCAAAGACCTCAACATAAAACTGGATACACTAAATCTAATAGAAAAGAAAGTGGGGAAAAGCCTTGAACTCATTGGCACGGGAGACAACTTCCTGAAGAGAACACCAATAGCTTAGGCACTAATATCAACAATTAATAACTGGGACCTCATGAAATTGAAAATCTTTTGTAAGGCCAAAGACACTATCAATAGAACAAAATGATAGTCCACAGATTGGGAAAAGGTCTTCAGTAACCCCACATCTGACAGAGCATTAATATCCAAAATATCTAAAGAAGTCAAGAACTAAACACCAACAAACCAAATAATCCAATTAAAAATGGGGTATAGAGCTAAACTAAGAATCTACTACAGAGAAACCTGTAATGGCTGAGAAGCACTAAATGAAATGCTCAACATCTTTAATCATAAGGGAAATGCAAATCAAAATGACTCTGAGATTCCATTTTACACCCATCAGAATGGCTAAGATCAAAAACTCAAGTGACTGCACATACTGGAGAAGATATGGAGAAAGGGGAACACTCCTCCATTGCTGGTAGGGATGCAAACTTATGCAACCACTTTGGAAATCAATCCTATGCTTTCTAAGAAAATTGGGAATAGCTCTACCTCTAGACCCAGCTATTCCACTTCTGGGCATATACCCCAAATATATGTCATCAAATCACAACTACATTTCCTCAACTATGTTGATAGCAGCTTTATTCATAATAGCCAGAAACTGGAAACAACTCAGAAGTCCCTCAACCAAGGAATGGATAAAGAAATTGTGGTACATTTACACAATGGGATACTACACTGGTATCAAAAATAAGGATATCATGAAATTTGCAGGCAAATGGATGGAACAAGAAAAGATCATTCTGAGTGAGCTAACACAGATCCAAAAAAAAAAAACCAAAAAAACAAAAAACCATGGTATTTACTCACTCATAAGCAGATATTAGCCAATAAGTACAGGACAACCATGCTACAATCCACAGACCCAAAGAAACTAAGTAACAATGAGGGCTCAAGGGATGATGCTTCAATCCCTCTAAGTAAGGGAGATAAAATAAACATCGGAAGTGGATGGAGAGAGGATCTTGACAGGAACCCAGCATTACTGCCATCCGAGAAGCCTTATCCAGCAGAAAATGGAAACAGATGCAGAGACCCACAGCCTAATATTATGCAAAAATCAGGGAGTCTTGAGGAAGAGTTAGGGGAAGATTTGATGAAGCTGGAGGGATCAAGGACACCACAAGAAGACACGCACACCCAAGTAACTCGGACACAAGGGGGCTCATAGAGACTGAACCACCAACCAAAGAACTTGTATGGACTAGTCCTAGGCCCACTACACATATGAAGCTGATGGGCTGCTTGGTGTTCAAGTGGATCTCCTAACAATTGGAATGGAGTCTATCTCTGATTTGGACCCTGCTGCCTCCCTCTGGAGCTCATTTTCCTAGCAGAGCTGGCTTGTCTTGCCTCAGTGGAAGAGGAGGCAGAGTGGGTTGGGGCTGTGGGAGGGGTATGAGGAAAGTGAGTGGGAGGGTGGACTATGAGGAAGAGAGGGAGGGGAATGGAGTTTGGAATATAAAATAAACAAATAAATAAAATTTAAAAAGAATTACCACATGACACAGCAGTTATATTTCTAGCATCTATGCAAAAGAGTTGAAACTAGGATCTCAACGATATATTTGCACAGATATAGAAACTCATAGAAACACTCATAGAAACACTCATAGTAGTCAAAAGGTGGCAGCCATTTGACCTTTTACCTATGAAAATGGAGAAAAAATATGGTATATTTGTGCCATGCAGTATTGCCTAATCCTTAAACAGAATGAATCTTATATGTGTGGCTTGTATAAAATATGGGAGCCCCATGCTAAGGTGAAATAACTCACTCACAAAACCATTTATTAATAGTAGTTAACTTTGAAGTCAATGGGGCTGGAGAAATGGCTCAGTCATTCTTCCAGGGGACCCAGATTTGGTCCCTAGTAACCATATTGTAGCTCACAACTCTCTCTAACTCTAGTTCTGGGGGATCTAGTTCCCTCTTCTAGCTCCTCTGGGAAGTAGGTACACAAGTGTTGCAAAGACATGAATGCAGGCAAATCATCCATACATTATAAAATAAAGTAATTAAAATGAAAACAAACTGGAAGCAAGGAAGAATACATTTTAAGGTTCTGAGGCAAGGAGAAAATGGGCAGTAATTTATTGACTACTGAGTTTCAGTTTTTAAGATGAAAGTCTTCTCAAGATTCATTATACAGCCACATGGGTCTACTTAACACCTCTGAACAATAAAATGGTCAATTTTATCTTATGCATATTTTACTACAATTAACAAACATGGTACAGAAAAGCATTTCATGAGAAAATTCTAAGGGAAATAAAAATATCAATAAATGATCAAATTAGTTAGTAATCAGAGACACATAAATTATTGCCACAATAAGGTATGATGTCATATTCATTAGGTTCCAAGAGTTAAGTTTGTCTGTGCCTAAGTGGTGATGAGATTGTGGAATGTGCAATGTCTTATATAGGACCACCTTTAGGGTGTGTATACTTCTTAGGAATATGTGATTCAGGGACTTTGCCTACATAAACAATTAGGTCCACCCCAAATCTCCTCATTGGCACTATATGGGCAGTCCAATATTATAAAATCCTGAGAAAAATTCTGTCTTGGCCAATGAGAGCAGTGCATTAGCCAGGCCCCAGGCCAACCCCACAGGTGGGAATGTGGTGACAACTCCTCTTGGGGATGTGTGTATGGCAAGTAGAGGTGGTTGGTTATGTTATAATAAAATACCCAAGAGAGGAGACATGAGACATAGGCCACTCTGCCAAGATAGCACTCCTAGTATTGGTAAGTCTTGAGGACTAGAGATAGAATTTAAACGTTTTCAGAAAAGTGGCACACAATACACAAAGCCCTTGAAGTGTGACTGAAACCCTACTACCAAGTCTAAAAGCAATGCTATCATGTGTGTAGAGAATGCATTCATGGATCTTTGGAAAATAATTTGCCTTTATCTTGTTAACCTGAAATGAACAAAACTATTGGCCAAGCTATTGTACTCTGTGTAAATGAGTGGAGCGTCTCTTGCATGTTTATTGCAGTTATTTTTAAGACTATTAATTTCAGCATTACTCACGAGGGGCAAACAGGAAGCGGACGAATATCCATCAAGGTTAGTACAGACTTTTTTTAAACGGTAGGAAACTCATATCATGGAGTATTAAATTGTTGCACATAATAGCAAAGATAAATATTAGGCATACAGTGAGAAAATGTCATCAAAGCCTGTTTAACATAGTTCATTCTCTGTGAGAGTAAAAAACAAAATAAGGAATATCTTCAGTTGTGTGTGTGTTCCTTGTGGCTTCCCAAGCCTACAGATGACATGGGTCCTCTGTCTTTTCAGTTAAATATTATGCAAGTGGAAAATATATTCCATCTTTCATCGCCCTAAGGAAGGGAGGATATTTGGTACCATGACAATAGTCCAAATTCGACTGTCCTCACCCCCTTGCTGGAGCCTCTTGGTGAGTTGATACTATTTCCTGTTGCAGAAACTGGAGCTTCTGACACGGCACATGCTATTAGTGGCTGTTTGCCTAAACATAACACACGATATCCTTGCCCACAGCGTATTTCTTCACTCAAATCCTGAACTGTGAGTGAGATATTAGGTGTAAACTGCCCACTGAGCCTCATGGTGAGCAGCCCTGGAGTTTGAGGACCCAGTGATGTCAACCAAGAGCTAGATAAGGGGCTGCTTTGTCTCTTTGATCAAACATGTAACTCTAGAGACCAGCTCTGCGTGGTCATATGCCCCCCATGCAATGCAGGACGACCTCCAGGGCCTGTGGTACTCTCATTCTCTTGGCTGAGCAGACAGAAATGTGCTTTCTTGGCTACATAAGCCACCCTTGCTCATTCCCATTTCAAGTCAACAGATATTTCCTTCAGATTTATTGAGTGTTGGTTACAATTCTGGGACTATGTGGCTGAAGACAAAGAGGCGAAGACGAATCTGAAATTACTCCCTGTCCTCAAGGAAGTTGAAGGAGAGACAATGACGAAAACAAAAAAGCCCTGGCTCCCATCTCAGCCCTGCTGTGAACTTGCTGGGTGGGCCCCAGCCAACCACTTTATTTGTCTAGGGCTCCACTTCCTGGTTAATAAATTAATGTGTTAGGATGGATATCTTCAAATGCTCCTTCCAAAGCTAAAAATTTATGTTTATATGAATCTGGACACACAGATAAGACTCATCAGAGAATTTTATAACCATAAGTCACAAAGGCCCCCCAAGAATCCAGTTCCCTAGGATCACAGTGAAAACTAAAGCCACAAAAGTGAGGGGACTTCAATGCAGCTATAATGCAGGTGTCCTGGGAATAAGAGGATTCATGGGGGAGAAGGCAGAAGTAGGTGATTGGGGTACAACAAGGTCTTTTGTTCAGGTTGAATGTAGACTCTTTGCATAAGGCCAGTACATGGTAGCGAACGGATCTACAACAGTAAGGGAGCAAATGCCAGTCTTATAGGTGAAGGAACTAAACAGTGAATTGTGTCCAAAGGAACAATGAAAGACACCAAGAGAAGTAAAAGAGGCATAGAGAGATACCAAGGCATTCACCATTTAGTCTCTTGGCTGTGGTAAGTCAATAGCACTGGCAGTCTAGCATCACCTTACTTTGGTTCTGATGCCCTTTCTGGGTTTTTACCTAACTTAACAGAAGACATATCAAAAGTTTGTTTATAGAAATCCAAAAAATGTACTCATTGCATATATGACAAAAGATGTGTGGTGGGCTCACACTGGACACTGGCAGAATAATTCTAGAGGATCTGTGATCTTATCCTTAATATTGGACATGAGAAAGTCTACACTGAGAGAAGCTTCTAGGATATTACAGTAGGCAGGAAACTTTCAAGTACTGGGAATTGAATCAGTTAGCTTTTGCCATGTAAGGAATGATTCCAAATTCAGTAGCTTAACACAGCAGTTATTCATTATCCTGTGCTCTCTACCTGTGGGTCATCTGGGTGTTTCTGATTCATATTAGTTTGGGTTCATTCAATGGCTTAGTGTCTCAATGTCTGAGGTTTGTGTCCTCTTCTGAACTATGTTTAGTGAGGGTACTTCATCATTCTCTTGTCAAGGAACAGTTCTCAGGCTAGTCCTGAGATAGCTCTATGTCAGAAGAAACTGAAGAGACCAAGCAAAGGCATGAGTCTCTTGAGGCTTATGCTTGAAACCCATGCCATTCACAGGACTGAGCCCAAATCCATGAGGAAGTCCAAACTCTGTTTCTTTACTGAAAAGAACAAAAAAACAAATGAACAAAACCAAAATTAATTAATTAATTAATTAATTAAATCAAACCCCACTACCAACAAGAACAAAACCCATGCTAGAATATGGATTCAGGCAATGTGAGGAGTTTAATCATTAATGGAATATTCAGTTGGAAATCCAAATCAAGAGACTATTTTGAAAATCAAGTAAAAAGTGTACAAACTCTTTAAAGATATTAAAATGTTATATTTATATCTTTGAAGTTTCTTAATCCTTTGAAGTTTAGCCAAACAACTCAAATTAAAACTTGGGATGTGGATGAGAAAGGAGGGTTGGGGAGGGGTCAACCAAGACCTAGTAGATACAAAATTACAATAAGGAAGCCTGCTACTTTGTGTTAATAAAAAAGTATTTTTAAATGAAAAACAGAGAATAGAATAGAATGTAATAGAATCATGTACAATGAATATATAATGAAAATTAAAGTAAGTTAATATATATATAAAACATAATAGTGAATTTAGAATCTGTAAAGAAAACAAAAATTATTTGTAATTATTAAAAAATAGCTGACAAAATCAGGTTGGCAACAGTGAGACACTATATTTCCATGTGAATCTTGAAAATATAAGACATATTAATCTATTGAGACTAGAGACTATTATATTATAGGGTTAAAATAATTCAGTCCAAACACTATTAGATCCAGGGCCAAAGTATACACAAATGGAAGAGCTCCGTGTGGGTGGTTATTCCAAAATGAACCGCACTTAAATCTTTTCTTGGCAGTATTTTCATTAAATACAATACTTTATGAATTCTAACTTTATTGCTTCATTAGCATAGTGGCAGGAAATTATATTTCACTTTTCAAAATAAGATTGTCTTTTCTTTTAAAAAAATAGTCTATTGCTTCTGGAGAGAACATAAGCAGTGAGAGAGGAAACTGAACTACTGGCATAGATGGAAGAAACCAGTGTAAGAACCCAGATTTCTATAGGGCAGAATATGCTCACTTCCTTCAACTCTCTCAGTCCCCACACACATCATCTTACCTGAGCCGGCCAAGAAGAAGACCATAGGTAACACCCTAGCAGATGCAGCTATTTGGTACAACTGACAAAGGAAAGCTGAATAAGAACCAATGAACTTGTAGGGGCATCGTCTGAGTATATAACCGTGAGTGGTTAACCATGCTTGTCAGCTTGACGGGATCTGGAATTAACTCAATCTACTTCTAGGTGGGCCTATTAGGGCATTTTCACAAAGGATGGATTGACTGAGTAGCTGTATCTTCCAAAGGGTAATTTAGATACAAAGAGGTCCAAGGAATGGGCAATACCAACTACCTGGCTTTCTTTCTTTCTTCCTGAGAAACTGGGCTTAGCCTTTCTGCTGTTGCCATGGAGAGCATTAGTCTCCACCACAGACTGAATACCAGGGGCTCTCTGGGAAACTTCCTGACCTTCAGAACTAGGCAGAGACTGCTGAAGCATCCAGCTTCATGACTGAGCAAGTAGTAAGTTCTCATCCTCCTTTAGACTAGAGACAGTCATTGTTAGACTTCTCAGGCCCTCTATAATAAGGCAATATAATATACCACCTACCGCTTTTTAATATAAATATACATTTTATTGGTCTGTTCTTCTACACCATCTGATATGTGCCTTACCGCATCTATAAAACCAGAACTTGGTGTAGGAGCATTTGGTACTTATGGTACCTTGTTACAATTTTTAAAAGTCTATTTTATAAATTATATTTTATGTGTATGCATATGTATATATGTGTGTGTGTGTGTGTGTGTGTGTGTGTGTGTGTGTGTGTGTGTGTGGAGATGAGAGGACAACTTTTGGGAATTGATTTTCTCTTCCTTTCACTGTGGGTTTGGGTATGTGCCATCTCACTGACTCTCATATTTGTAATTCTTGACTTACTGTCCACTTTCTTCCATAGATGAAGAGTTGGAATTAATGCAGGTTTTAGTACCTGCCATATTTCTAGCTGTATGCAGCACACAATGACTTTCAAGACCATTGTCAGACAAGCAAAAAAGAACCCTTTCAAGGGATGGGGAGATGGCTCAGTGGGTATATTTCTTGTCATGCAAGCATGAGGACTCAAGTTCAAATCCCCCAAACACACATTAAGCTGAGTATGGTAGCATACACATCTATATTCCTGGTGTTCTCATGGGGAGAAGGGAGGCAGAGGCAGAAGAATCCTTCTGGTCTTCTAGCTAACAAGCCTGATGTCTGCAACACTGAGATAAATGACAGAGACCCAGCTTCAAACAAAGTGGAAGGTGAGTGACAACAACTGTGGTTGTCCTCTGACCTGTACACATACCCCATGGCACTCTTCTACTGGCACATACACACACATGCATGCACCCACACACGCATGCAAACACACACAAGCATAGCTATACACACACATGCACACACACACAAAGAATCCTTCAAAAAGCTTCAGACAGTCTTTTTCATGTTAGGTACTTTATCTAATATTCACCATTAATACACTAATGAGGCTACATTTATAACCAAGATCACACTTCTTAGATTTTGCTATATTTTCAGAATTCCTTTGGGATGAATAGGAATTTTAAAATGATAGAATTAAAATAGTAAAATCCTGAGTCAAAAATTATAATGAAACTGAATTCGGATAGGGATCTAAAATGAGAAATTTGAAATCTGTTTTCCCACAGAGGTTTTACATGATGAAAATATTTTTAAAGAACTTTTTATTTCTGACTCACTATTTAACTAAGAAATTTTTGCAAGTTTTATTTTATATAAAAAGTTGAGCTCACTATTAACAATTGGATCATTAACTGATAGTCATCCTGAACTATCATCCTGTCTAGCCTTTGAGAAATACCTATTAATTTTCATCACTCTTTGTTTTTATTTTAATTAAGTACTTATGCAACACATTACATATTTGGTGTATTTTATAACTAATTAATTACAAAATTAACACATACACGTAAACTATATATGCTCAGAAATGAGACTCAGTTTGAAGTCCTGAGTAAAGGAGCTGTTACATTTGGGTTGTACTTCTCTTTGTGGAGAAAGTTTCTGCCTGCATATGATGAGAATTTCAAATATCGCCTTCCTATTGAAAATGAAGGAACTAGTAAATGTTAGCAGACAGTTTATAAGAAGAATTTGCAGCAGATTCTAAAAAATGGGCATGTAGTAATTGGTAAAGTGTTTGTTGCTTTAAGGAACACATATATTCAAAAATTCCATGGTTTATAAGTATGCCCTGCTCCCCTTGGGCTGCCGGGTTACTACATGTGTAATAATCTTGCATTTTTCTTAATGGAGGATTTGGGGAAGAAGAATGAAGACATCCTTTCAGACAAGGTGCCCTCAGAAGCAGAGAAAAGCTAGAGCTGGGGTGCCAGAATGGGATTAGAAGCATGGAGAGGGATGGCTGAGCTGGGATGGACAGTATCCATGGGTGAGTGTTTCCAGGATGCACTAAAAACATTCGGATCCTCCATGGAAATGTGCCTAATAGATTTGCACTTAACCTACGCTTTCCTTACTGTATGCTTCAAGCCATGTCTGGACCACTCACAATCCCAGTCAATATGAACACTGTATAAATAGATGGTTTTCATGCTGTATTGCTTAAAGAATAGTGGCAAGAACAAAGTCTGTACTTATTCAGAACATATAAACTCATATACAATATATTTCCTGGCACATTTTCAATTTAAAGTTGATCGCATCTATACAGGTACAGAGGGATGAGTGTGCATCTGGGGCCTGTGCAGAACCCACACAGACTCTGGAAGGAAAGACAGTTCTCAGAAAAGACTGTAGTAAGGGACAACTGGAATGGATGGACAATGACAATACATGGAGCAAGCCTTTCCAAGCTAGCAAAAACCACACGAGAGATAGAGTGTGGTCTCTACAACAAGATTACTTGGATTCGGTTGACTGAGTGGAGGAAAAGTTCCTTGGTTTCTCAGAATGTCCATTTTCTTGTCTGAATTGGGAGCCATAACTGCTTAGGGCTGTGGTGAAGGTAAGTGAATGCATGTTTGTGAAACACTTAAGATTACAATCGGTGTATAATAGGTTACCCAGAAATGATAATCTCATTTATTTCTGTTTGTCACAACACTAGGACAGTATTTGGATATGATCACCATACCAGAGGCCTTTGTCAGCAGACTGCTTCCTTGAGAAAGATGGTGGTTCTGCCAAATTGATCTGTCGGACCTCAGTGTGGATGTTGAAACAAATGAGCCCTGTGTGGAAAAGAGGCATTGGTGGGTAAGAACACAATGAAAGCTGCCCTCCAGGAAGATCTTACAAGGAATTGGAGCTAACTTCACAGGTTTGCCTGGGCCCTTCTCCAGACATCTGAAGGACATAAAGTTGTCACATGATCTCAGGGAGCAAATCTAGAAGACCTATATGTAGTCCAGTACGTGGATGGTGCTCGGTACATTGTGTTGAATGGAAGACTCACTACATGAACAGATAAACACAGGTGGTAATCAACTTCCTCAGAGTCAGCACTATTGAAACTGTGATCCCATCACTGGGGTGGGTAAAAAAGACTGTTGAAGATAATAGTGATGGATATGTGAACTCTTTGGAGCCAAGCAGACCTTGGTAAATGTTTTGTTTTTCTCGTGGGAGGCAAAAGTACTTGACCACTGAGCTACATTCCCAGTCCTAATTCTGTCCTGGGTTCAGATGTCACCACTTCTACTTAAAAGCTTCTACATGACCTTGACCATTCTATATAATTCTTCTCAGTGTGTAAAATACCATGTTAACTGTGCCAATCTCATAGGGTGGGAATGAAGACAAAACAAAAGAATTCATGTGCCATAAAAGTCAATACACCATAATTGCAAGAGCAGTTAGAGTTGTTAGGGCTGTCACCATGCTGAGCAAACATGGGCCAAAGACATTATAGATGGGTGGAAGACAGGACTGAGATATGTGCAGATTTCCTTTCAAATTTTAGATCCTGTGCTTTAATTTACAGTAATCTACCAAAAAAATTTGAGAAATGTGCGTGCAAACATGCACACACGCATGTGTGCATGTATTAAAGAAAGACAATGAATCTTTCTGGTAATAGTTACTAACACAACTCTGGCTACAGAAAGGACTGAGCCAGGACTACATCTGAGATCTTGGCTTGATCAGCCCTGTGCTCTAAGTTTGTATCTATTCAGCCAAGCACTGGCCCAGGCAATAGACTAAAGGAAAAAGGGGCCAAGAGAGTTTCCCAGTAACTGAGCTCACTTGAACCTCTATGTCTCTCTCCCTGATGATGCCTCACTGTCTAGATTCTCATTTCTAGAACAGGCTCAACAAGGATTTCCCATTCTCCAGTTATTTTCTCTGTCTATTCTCTGTGTTCTTGGGGTACAAGGAGCTGAAGCTTCTAGAACTATGGAGAATCTCCTCATAAAATATTGTGATGATGATGTGACTGTCAACTTGACAGGACCTAGAGCAGTTGATCTCAACCTTCCTAATGCTGTGACCCTTTAATACAGTTCCTCATGTTGTGGTGACCTCCCCCCGCCATAAAATTATTCTAGCTGCTAATTTATAACTGTAATTTTGCTACTGTTATGAGCCATAATGTAAGTATCTGATATGCAAACCCCTGCGAAAGGGTTGTCAGACTCTCAAAAGGGTTGTGACCCACAGGTTGAGAACTGTTGATCTAGACTCATCAAAGAGCAAGGGAGTGAGGGATTTCCAAATTAAGTGAGTTGGGAAGTTCTACACTAAATGTGAGAACCATACCATGGGCTGGGGTCCTGAACTTTGCAAAAAAATAAAATAAAATAAAATAAAATAAAATAAAAAAGCTGGCTGAACACCATCATTTCCCTCTCTCTGCTTCCTGACTACAGACACCATGTGATTAGCAGTCCCATGCTCCAGCCACCACGATGGACTATACTCTCAGACTATGACATAAGACAAACACTTCCTTTTTAAATTTCCTTTGGTTAGGTATTTTATAATAGACAAATGATAACTATTACACACATTAAACTAGTTCTTAGAGGTTTCAGAAGGTAGGTTATACGCTTAGCCTCTTAGTAGAGTGAGGTAGTGTGAGGGATAACTTCCTCAACTACATCTGACCTTCTATGTTGCATAACAACAGATAGCATAGGGGTCATGTGTTATAGCATCCCCAGGCAGGAAAGATGACCTGTCACCAAAGATGTCCCATGAGAGGCTGGAAGACTACGCCTTATTGAATTATGAATTTAATTATTAGGAATAATTACTTTATCCAATGATGAGCAGTAGATTAAATGGTGGCTCTCTGAAATCCAAATGTATTTTTGGACCCTAAAACATTTTATGGCATACCTCTTTCCCTCTCTGAGAACTTACATACTTTCTCAGGAAATGATTCAGTTAAGACATCCAGTGCCACTATAGTTGTTCAAGGAATAAAATGTCATTTCTCTAACTGGATAAAGTCAGGAAAGAGCATTAGCCAATGACACTGCAACTTATTTGGAGAAAAAGATCATGGACAAGATCCTATCTATAAAAAGAAAGTGTTTATATTTTCACATTTAAACATATGTATTCAAACACATGGATTAATAAAACTCAAGGAAATATAATCTGGAGAAGTAAAACCTCCTCTGAGAATCCAGTGCAGCAATATTTGTTGTTGTTTTGAGACAGTCCTGTTGGGCAGTCCGGACTGACCTGAAACTCTCTCTTTCTCTCTCTCTCTCTCTCTCTCTCTCTCTCTCTCTCTCTCTCTCTGGTAAATATATATTTACCAGGCTCTAACTCTCAAATTCATAGAGCTCCATCTGCTTCTAACTTCTGAGTGTTTGGATTAAAGGCTTGCCACACAACCCCTGTAGATTTAGACAAAAAGTAAGAATTCAGAAAAAAAAATGATATCCTACTGCTTGCTGGGGGAAGATTTGGCACCTGAAAATCTTCCAGAAGTTCCCCAAGAACAAGACCCTGGTTTTCTTTGATAGTACATGGGTACCCTGAACAATCATCCAAGTGGGTGTGTGTGCTTGCTAATTTCAGATCAAATGAGTACCTATGAAATGCTGGTTGCCAAACTAGACCTAGAACCTGTATTGTCACAAGCATTCCAAACCCAAAGAAAACTCTTATTATGACAAATTTCCCCTTTTCTGCTAGGAAGTTTATACTGGATAAACAAGTTCTTTCAACAGCTCTGCTTAAAGGATGGCAGACATTTCTTCACTTTAAGAAAAACATCTTGAAGAGTTCAATTTAGGGAAAAATAGTCCCCAAGAGGCAAGTAGGACATCACATAGCATCCATATACAATAATAACCAAGCACCCAGATCCTAGGAATTCTAAGAAGCCAGAAAGAGGGGCTTGATAAACTCCTGGTCTCCCACAGAGTTCCTTGCAGTGTGAGTCACATGGGCTAGTATTGGGAGATGTGTCTATCTTCTTGTTCTTGGCCAACCACCCTCTCACTTAAAACCAATGAAGACACAGGAGTGCATTCAGAGAGAAAGTGACTGCTTCAATGAGCCTTTTGATGTGCTTCCCTCGAAGAATATGGCTTCACAGCAAGGATACACAGGCAGGGACAAGCCTTGGATGAAACTGCAATTTAATTATCAATTGTATTTATTAATAAGTATAAACTATAAGATTAGGCTGGTAGAGCAGCCGGTGGCCTGGCAAGATATCAGTCAGCAGCCTGATTTGTCCTGGGAAATAGCCCTGGACCAAGGGTGGCCTATACCACCTGTAACCTAAACTCTGTTAACTAATATAAGTTGTTATATTAGGCCAGTAGATTTGCCAGCCACTTGGTGGGAGATTCGCCAGAGCTCGGCAGGAGGTGGATGGACCTGGATTGCTTGGACTGATGGCCTATAAGCCACCATGGTCCTTTCCCCAATAATTAAATACACCAAGACCTTTTAATGTTTCAATGCTTAGCCCTTAGCTGGGCAGACTCTCAATTAACTAATCTAAGTTAACCTGGACCACCTAATCCCAAACCGCCATGTAACTGTTATTACCTTCCAGAGTTCTCAAACACATCTATCTGCTTCCATATCTCCTGGCGGAAGGAGCAATTCCTCCGTGTAAAACTCAGGGTTCCTGTTTTAATCTCAGGAAGTCCCACTTTCCTATACTCTTTCTGCCCAGGTAGTTCAGCAACTTTTATTAACCAATCAAGAGAATGCCTCAAAAGGGGCAGTAACCAGATCTCAGCATTGAAATCAGTCTATCAGAAGCAATGTTATTAGACCTTTCCCATCATCTCCCCCTTTAAGTCTAACAAAAGTCTCCTTTTCTTAATAACAATAAATAAAACAATAAACATAATACAGTAACAACAACAATAAATACAATACAATAAAACAGTTATGAAAATTAAAAGGTGTGACATACATTCTCAATGTCCATCTCATATGTATTTGACTAGTCAACTAGGAAATATATTCTATTACATATCTCTCTTGATGAGTTTAAGGATCTATACCTAATTCAACTTCCATCCTAACTTACATTATTAACAAAATCATCTTAATCTTAAAACATCCTTTTAATATCTAGATGATTTAAAATTTACTGTAATGCCATAACTATGTAGTCTTCAATCACATCAGAAACCTGAGAAGGATAAATATATCTGAATAGATAGGAAGTGCAGAGCAAGCAACTTCCAAAGACAGACAACTGGCTGCCTAGACAGTCCCCAGTTTCTATAACATTGTAGCATCATCTTCAGCCTTCTGGCCAAGCATATCTCACAGACTCAGTTTTGGAGCAGGAAATAAGATTTGCCCATTCTATCTTTGCAGAATCAGGCCATCGATTTACCTGCATTGAAGCTTTGGTCCATATAGGCTGCTGAGAGAGCAGGAGCATTTCTGCCCAGTAAGAATTATCTCCTGATGGAGATTTTTGATGCTCATTGTCTCCTTCCAAATCCAATGGGAACTATTAGGAGCTGACAGTCTCATCTCAAAGAATTTTTTTTAAATAATAAAAATATTTTTAAATGCTATATTATACAGATCTCTTGAAGTTTTTGAAGACCATCTATCCATCTCCATTGAGTAAGCAAATGTTGCTTGTCTCTAACAACTTAATGTCTAAATAACTTAGAAAATATCTGAGAGTTACTAATGTAATCAATATCTATTAATATCCTAAACAGTTTGTGATAGTTGCTCTCAAAAGGACTAGAACTTCACATTGCAATTTAAAGAAATACATAGGTACAACACCTAATCAAAATATAGCCTTAATTTTGTATCAATATACAAAGATCTATAGGAGTAGATTCAATAATCTACCCTTTTTTTCCTATCATTCTTGTATGTCTATAACCTTAATTAAGTATTAACAACAAGGATCTACAGAGTAGATTCAATAATCTATCTTTCATTTTATCAATTCTATATTATACATCCATATCCCCCTTTTTTCTTTTCAAGTCTTCTACCGTATATAAGAAAGAAAGAAGAGGGCTGGAGTGATGGCTCAGGGGTTAAGAGCACCAGTTGTTCTTCCAGAGTTCCTGAGTTCAATTCCCAGCAACCACATGGTGGCTCACAACCATCCACAATATAATCTGATGCCCTCTACTGGCTGCAGGTGTGCATGCAGATAAGGCACTCATATACATAAAATGAATAAATAAATCTTCAAAAAAAATAAAAAAAATTATTAAAAAAAAAGAATAAAGAAAAAGAAAGTGTAAGATCCCTGAGTCTAAAGTCCTATACCTTGCTTAACAAGACCAAATAACAATTTGTAACCATTCCCCCTAAACAACATCTGTAACCCATCAAAATGACCAAAGAATCACCCCCCCACACACACACACTTTTTGGGAATGGGACACCGCTGTCTTAAAATTGCTTCCTGCTGCATTGGGATGTAGAAAACCTATTTGGGGGCCCAAATAAAATGGAAAAAATGGTTAATCAATTTAATAGTAACATTTGTTGTCCAGTCTATATATGCTCAACAATTTGAATGTCCTGAGCACTTTGCAGTTCAAAGCTAGACTTTGAGTAAGAAAGTTCAAGGCTTTTTTGAAGTCCTGTCTGGAATAGTCTGCAAGGCTGGACCATCTTAGTAAGCCATTTTGAAGTTGCTCTGGACGCAGATTTTTGAGAAAACAGTTATTCAGGCAGTCTGTAAGGCTGGATCATCTGGGCAACTTGTCTTGTCTTCTTTGGAGTCTGGTCCCTCTGTTCTGAAAATATATAATTTCTCACAAGTAACATATAGTTCTGCAATTACCAAAATGCCTTGGATGTACAGGATGCACAAATCAAGTAAGGAATATTTCCTGTTCTTTAAACAGAAGAAAGACATTTGTAAGTCTCCATTCTTGCCATATAGAAAGATGCCATGTAATAGTATTACATATATATGCTATATATAATCTATTTTAAATTGAAAATACAGCATAAGACTGTATGAAGTTTAAGTATTCTCCTCTACAGTTGACATAAATTTATTAATTGATTAAAACAGATTTATTCTGTGCTGTTCTGGATTTTTGTAGATTAGGTTGGCCTCAAACTCAAAAGGAACCCATCTGTCTCTGTCTTTGTCTCCCATGTTTTGGGATCAAAGGTATGCATTCATATATTTTTTTCTTTCCTTTTCTCCTTTCTTTGGAGATTTAATTTCTATGTAGATATATCTATCCTTATTGAGACTGAGTTTCTCTTTGTAGCTTAGGCTTTCTTAATTTTCTCTGTAGAGCTCTGTAGATTAGATTGGTCTCAATCACCTATCTCAAAAGAAACCTGTTTTTTCCTTGTCTCCCAAGTTTTGAGATGAAGGTGTGAACTTAATTCACTGAGTTACCTTTATTCTATTTTATGTTAGTTTTTCTTAATTGTTGGCAGTGTGAGGCATGCAGCTTTCATGTTCTCCCATAGCCTAATTCTGGGTCCTTACATTGGTTAACAGAATATATCTCCCCCCCCCCTTTTTGAGACAGGATTTCTCTGTGTATCCTTGTCCTGGACTCACTTTATAGACCAGGCTAGCCTTAAACTCACAGAGATCCTCCTGCCTCTGCCTTCCAAGGAGTGCACCACCACACCCCAAGATCAACATATCTCTTTTAGGGGCAAAATGTCTCTTGAAACCAGTTCTCCAGTGGGAGCCCCACACCTAATGAGACTGGCTTGTGACCTCTTTCTCTTTATGTAAATTTAAGATTATGTGTATTTATCCATTAGATCAGTAAGGACATTATTAAACTTAACATCAAGGAAAATATGTGTCATTTTTTAATTCTAGACTGTCTTTAGTAAGCAGCCTTATCTTATCAGCAGGGTTCTGCCCTACCTTCATTTTTTAGACTAGGCTGGTCTAGAAATCAGAGATCTGTTTGTTTCTTCCTCCAGTATGATAGAATTAAGGGCATGTGCCAGTACCACTCTGCTCAAATATTTCACTTAAATTCTAGATATTAGTAACTCTGTAACCCAGAGAGCAACTATGAACTGTAGTGACAATTCGAAATCTGCCCAATATCTTTAAAAATATCTCCTATGTTTTAGCAATGCCAAACCAGAAAAATATCCTTTTCACCTCCCAATATAGGAAAATCAAAAACATCTAAACAAAAGTTAAGCAAAGAAACAACATTCCAAAGCCTTGGTCTAACCATGCCATCATACACTTTGTCTTACATGTGATAATTTACCTATTCCTATAAAATGTGTAGGAACCTTTTGAAGTGACTGTTTTGGATTCCAAGACTCCCATGAGAGAATAGTAATATCCGCTCCTGTGGTGTCAAGCAATTCTTCTATTTCAATATCATTCATTTGTATTTTTAATTTTGGTATTTTATCATTCATCATTGTTTGCCAATATACATGTTTTCCAGTACTCCCAAATGCTCCTGTTCTTTCTATTGGGCAGTCTTGTCCTTGATATAAGGTACCAAGAGCAACTGAGCAATTCTTTCCCCTGCATTAATTTTCATTTCTTTCTTTACTGATACCATAATTTTAATTTCTTCCTTGTAATCTTCATCTATAATACCTGGATGCACAGTAAATCCTTGAGAAGTTAATCCACTTCTTCCAAAGATTAATCCTACTGTCCCTGATGGTAAAGAACCATAAACATCAGTGGTTAACTTATAACATTCGTCTGTTTTGGATAATATAGTAGACTCATCTGTGGCTAGATCTAAAGCTGCACTGCCTTCAGAAGCATGCAAAAGATTGGCAATAGTTAATTTTGTTCTTCCCCCTCACTGCGCATTTCCCTCTGGCTGATTGATGGACATCGGTTCATAGGTTTTGCTGTGGGGCCTTGAATCAGTAGGCCCCTCCCCTCATTTCCATGCAAGGAGTTACCTCTGACATCCACTTTAGCTCTACAATCCCAGGACCAGTGTTTACCTTTACCACAATGAGTACAAAATCCTGGAGACCTTAACCTCCCCTTGTTATTAAAAACCATTCATTCCCTTTTAAGATCCATGTTCTGCAGAGTTCAAGCACCTGCATTTTGACTTCTGGAGGTTTCAGCCTTATGATATCTTTGGAAATGACCAAATTCACCATTTTTAAAGCACTTATTAAGACCCCTAGCAACAACTTGTGCTATGACATTAGTCTGATGCTCCTGAAAACCAATATCAGTTGTTTCTCTTATCCATTCATCTATTGGGGCTCCTTGAGCTTTCAATGATCAAATTGCTCTTTGACATTCAGCATTTGCATTTTCATATGCCAAGGCATTTATCGAGTCCTGTCTGGCATTATGGTTATCTACATCTCTCTCCACAGCTGAAGTCAATCTCCCTAAAAAGTCTGAGAAGGTTTCCTGAGGACCTTGTGTTATCTTAGTAAATGAAGTAAATCCTTTCCCACCCTCAGCAACCATATCCCAAGTTCTCAGAGCTTTCACATGACATTTTTTTCTATCACAACATCTTCAAATCGAGTGTGTAATCATATGTCAGCATAAGGTCCCTCACCAAGCATTTGGTTGGTTGTGACACTTATTCCCCTTGCCATATTTTGTTGCTCTAATTTTATGGCTTCTTGTCTCCACCATGACAACCATTGTAATTGCTGGCTACCTTCTAGCACAGATGATATCAGTCCTTTCCAATCTTGGGAATGACTCTATTTTGTATAACTAAATTATTTAACATTTGTTTAACGAATGATGAATACATTCCATAAGAGACAATGGACTTCTTAAATCTTTTTAAATCTAAAATGTCTATTGGATGCCATGTAAACTCCTGATTGAGTTGACCGTCATTATTACCAGGCCCAAATTGAAACATAACTGGAAAAGCTGATGGTGATTGTGTAGTACCATGCAGCTCCTCTGGGGGCAAACTTGGTTCCACATTAATACCATTACCTACCTGATCTTCTACTGGTGCATGCAGTGGCTGTGGAGACCTATTTAAGAAAGAACATGGCATTTTCTCATTTCCAGTCACCTGCCCTGACAGAATTTTCTTAAGCTCCTCAATCTGCACTTGCATACTTTTTAATTGTGTAGCAAACTTTTTCTTATGACAAATCAGTAAAAGCAAAAAAGTAAACAGCATAAAACATGAGGTCTGATTGAAAAATAGTATAGAAGTCAGCAGCAAACATTGCTATTTTGTCAATAACCAGTGTCATAGTTTCAAAATCTTCAGTTTCCTCAAAAGTTCTGAAAATCAAATTACCCATAATGCCTCACCAATATTGGGTGCTACCCGAAACTGCAATTTAATTATCAATTGTATTTATTAATAAGTATAAACTGTAAGATTAGGTTGGCAGAGCAGCTGGTGGCCTGGCGGGATATCAGTCAGCAGCCTGATTTGTCCTGGGAAAAAGCCCTGGACCAAGGGTGGCCTACACCACCTGTAATTTAAACTCTGTTAACTAATATAAGTTGTTACATTAGGCTGATAGTATTGCGGGCAGCTTTGCGGGAGATTCGCCAGAGCTCGGTGGGAGGCCGATGGCACTGGATTGCTTGGACTGACGGCCTATAAGCCACCATGGTCCTTTCCCCAATAATTAAATACACCAAGACCTTTTAATGTTTCAACACTTAGCTCTTATCTGGGAAGACTCTCAATTAGCTAATCTAAATTAACCCAGACCACCTAATCCCAAATCACCATGTATCTGTTATTACCTTTCCCTGCAGAAAGACCAATTCCTCCCTGTAAAATGCAGGGTTCCTGTTTTAATCTCAGGAAGTCCCACCTTCCTATACTCTTTCTGCCCAGCTAATTGGCCATCAGCAACTTTTATTAACCAATGAAGAGAATGCCTCAGAAGGGGCATTTCTCAGCATTGAAATCAGTCTATCAGAAGCAATGTTATTACACCTTCCCCAACACTTGGGTGTGAACCCAGAGACTCTTCCAGCCCATGTCTAGGATCCAGAAAAATAGAAAATGTCCCCAAAACTTCTCTGTAGCAGATCAAAGGAGATAGGTGGGGCTGCTCCAGTGGGGAAGATCCCTTCTGAGAGAGGACAAAAATAGGATCATTGATTTGACACAGAATAACAGAAAACTTGCCACTGCCTGCTTAATCAAACATGAATGGATGTCGTATGTGAGAGGGGAGAAATGAGAGGAGTTCTGTCTTCCAGCTACCCAGATATACCACATTGGGTCTGGATTGGGTCAGGAGGAAAGGACTCAGCTGCCCAGTAAAGATATTGACTCAGTACCAAGCATTTCTGGTAACAGTGGATCTCCATTAGCCCCTTGCACGGCATCATTGTGATTATTTTGTTTCTCAATGTCTGAAAGATCAGGTTTTTGTGGTTGATAATAAGTATAAGGGTTTGGTCACAGAATCAATTTTAGCAATACGGCTTATTTCCATTCATGAATTAAATTATCATTTACTGAGCACTGGCTTCATACGAGAACAAATACAATTCACTTCTTTCCCTTCAGGCACACATAGTATAGAAGGGACATATGGCTACAGAAACAAGCCATTGTAGTATCAAAACAGGACAAACTCAGAGATGACCTGGAGAAACAGGAGGAAAGGGACAACTTACCATTACAAGAACCAGAAAAGCCAGAAAAGCTTCATGGAAGAGGAAGTAACTGGTAGAAGATTCAAATGGAAAAATGACAGAAAGAGGGAAATATGTCACATGATGTACTCAAATTTCAGAGGCTCTAAGAAGGAATATAGACATGATATTGTATAGCTCCAGCATTGATATTCATGAGAGAATAAATATCTACCATTAAGACTCTGGACTTGGGTCATCACTGAATTTGTGTTAGTGACGCGCAGCCAATCATCTTGTTCTATACATGTCAGTAGTCCTGTGCTGGACATAGCAGGTCATACAATGCTAGGCCCAATCAGGATAAGGCCTGATAAATACTGTGCAGTCCCTTAGAAGAATAAAGGAAAGGGAGAGCTCAGGGCGGTGCTGAGTTTTCAGACATAACACTCTCATGGTTCAGACTCAAATCAGTGCCTTTGACAAACTCAAGGGATAGTATCCTGTAGTAGTAGACTTGAGTTTACATACTGCTACATGGGTAACCTAGAGGTGGAGTACTTTAGATTGTGAAATCTGAATTCCTCTTAGATTTGTACTGCAACATGGGCCTGCTAGGAAGAGTTAAAAACAGGGGTGTTTATGGAACTCCAAGCCTTGTCAGGTTCTCAGTGGAGGTCAGAACCCCCTCTAGTGTATCATGGAATCAACATTGTTGGTCCAATTCTAACCATTAGTCTCCACCCCATATATATTCTCTACTTTTCTACTCCAACTTCCACTTGTACAAAGTATGATGCCAATGTTATGAGCTATAGATTTATATATAAATGATGTTTAAGTGGCCACATGGTTGAGGTGGACCTAGCTTCTAGAAATGGAGAGGAAATCTAGGGTCTCTTCCTTTTGGGGGTAGATGACAGCAGGTACTTAAGATCAAAATAAGTTAAAGGTGGGAATCAAGCTGAGTAGACTCAATCAGGAAAGAAAAGGGCCAAACAGAGAAAAGAAAAGAAGTATCCAGACAGGTTCATGGGAAAGCTATAATTTCTAGACGTGGCATGGGTGCTATGAGAGTTCTCAGAGTGACTTGGTGACTGCGGGGGGGACATGATAGCAAGACATCAGATGCCTACTCAGAGAAGAATGAGGCCAGCCTTGCCTCCTGTTTACAAGCCCCTCTAAGCAATCCTGAATCACACTGCAGAGCTCCTGCCTGTCACTTAGCTCTAATCATGGGACATTAAACACAAGCCACCCATCATAAGGGCGCAAGAAGCAGAGCCCTGCTTCAGACTGAGTGTCCTGCACATTTTGGATATTAATCCTGACAGAAAAATCTTTAGCACTGTATGGATTGCTCCGTGTAAATTCATTAACTACTTGTCATGACTGTAATATAATCTGCCCTGACCCTAAGGACTTGCCAGCACAGTGTTAATCAAATCTCTGCAGAAAACAACACATTTCTGTTTAGACTCAACGGCTGTTCCTCTTGCCAGGTTAGAGCTGAAGCAGAGGAGAAAAGAATGAAGGTTTTGATCTGAACTTCCTCGAGTAGGGCACTGCTGTCTGCAGAAATGTACCTTGAGTCTCTAGCACTGACAGTTTGAAGCTACCTTCCATTTTCGGTAATCCACATGCCAAGCCCTTCACATAATAGAAGTCTGTCAATCTCTGGTCCTCATCATCGAGAAGTTCACAGATAATAAAGCAGAATGTGTTCTGAAGCATCGAGCACTTTTTCCCAGGATGAGTCATTACCAGGTTTTAATCACACTCATTAGCCAGCCATTAGAGCACTGTCCAGCTTTTCACTGCCAGAGATGAGTTGAGAGAATGATTGTGGTCAGGGAGGCTGTGCCCGACCTACTGAACGGCTAGGCCATCTGTTCCAACGTGTATGCAGCACACAGCCCTCTACGTGATGGCTGTGGTGACCTTGTACACCAGCACCCAACCTCTGAATTCTACTTAGGTTGAGCCAGATGTAGGTTCTCCAGAGGTGAAAGCGGTCAAGACTCAGCGTTCACTAAGACACCCGTGAGACAGCACCGACTTAGGGACCATGTGAACTTCATGGCAGCAAAACCCGCCTGTTGATTTCTGCAGTTTGACACATTCAGAAGCCGGTGGAAAGTGTGCCTCTGAAACAAGCAGCTGCAGTAGTAAAAGCCTGTGAACCAAGGGCCTTACATGGGGGCAGAGATAGGGGATGCCTACAAGTTCTAACATTTCCATGTTTCCTTCCCAGATCTCACTTCCAAATTGTATTTTGATTGTGTCGGATGGGGCTGTTGTCTGCTTCTTTATCTTATGCAAATGTATATTGTTTAGTGTCGAATGCCTGATACATGGATTCACACACCGCAGGTTCTTGAGAATGACAGAGACCATACATGTATTTTTCCTCAGGTAAGAACTAGCCAAAAGCTGGGCGGTGGTGACGCACGCCTTTAATCCCAGCACTTGGGAGGCAGAGGCAGGCGGATCTCTGTGAGTTCGAGGCCAGCCTGGTCTACAAAGCGAGTCCAGGACAGCCAGAGATATTCAGAGAAACCCTGTCTCGAAAAAACCAAAAAAAAAAAAAAAAGAACTAGCCAAACAATAATGCAATTTCATCTGTTTTCCATTATGTGCACAAGCATGTGAACAAGTTCATAGGTCTAATTATCCAAAACAATCTGTAGAAATCTAACTCTTTACCTCAACTTTTTTGCTTTTAATCTACTAATTCAGAATTTTATGTGTGCTGTAGAATGGCAGGAGACAGGAGGATAGGTGGGAGGAAAAGGAAGGAATGGAAAGAGAATGAAAAGGGGAAAGAAAGAAAGTTTCATTTCCTATCATTAGTTTAGCAGGAATAAAATCTTTGTATTATGTTGATTTCCTTAGACCTAGCTTCTAGTTTGTTCTCTTTCAATAATATGCTTTTGGTGTGGTTCCTCCTAGCTCCTCTTCCATTGTAGAATCTCCCACAATGCTCAGCGCAGCAACCTGGTGTACTTGGCCAAGCTCTGGACTTCTAACTTGATCACACCTTTCTAAACCTGCATGTCTAGGAGGGGGTAAAGTGGAGTATCTCTCATTCCATTCTGCTGCAGCCAGCAGGAGGAGTTGGTTTGTACCTATCGCTGAGCGGATGTCATGCTCTACTCAAAAATTAAGGAAGAGCCAAATATTCACACAAGTAAATATCCAACTAAAGTAGATTATCCCCCTCAAATAGCATCTTGCACAAAAAGCTGAGAGCAACTCCTCCAGGATTGAAGCACCACCACGATGAACTCAAATGTGCCGCTCCAAATTTATATATCCAAGATCGACGCCCCTGCGGGAGATGGGTAATTAAGGTTATATGACGTTATAATGCTTGAGCCTTAATCTGATAGAACTGGTGACTCTACAGGAAGAGAAAGCAAGGTCTCTTGACCTGGACAGGAGGTGGCGGAGAGTTCAAGGAGATGGTCAACAAGTAACTCTAAGACTGGGGGCACACCTTTGTCTGAGAAGGTCCTTCTGTGGAGACGAAGAACACTCAGGTCAGGGTGGTCCTAGCATCTCAGAACCGGTTAACCAACTTAGAGAACTCCAAGGGAAGGTCCTGGAAGCTCAATGCTGCTGCTGGGCCCTGGCCTGAGTTCCTCAGAGAGCCATGTCAGTGTTGGGATTGGAAATTAGATTACAAAAAGCACTGGATTATGAAGGGAAAGCAATAACACGCCGTAAATCAGCATTTAACTCCTATCCTTCAAGGAAGTGCCAATTATGGAGGACATTAATGTGATTTACTTGAAGAATGCTGCTGGCTAACTGCGGGTCCCACTTGATTTAAGCATCTCTCAACAAGGCCTTCACTGCTAATAGAGGGACAGGGCAGAAAAGAGAATGAGGGAACTGTCCATTAGAACCCCCCTTCTGTAGCTACGTAATCAGCTGGGTTATGCTGTCCTTTCCCACCCCCGACCAACACACATCCCACCTCCATTCCTGATTGTTGGGTGCTGCTAAGAAGCCCAGAGGAAGTGTTCTCTGTAGAGATGTTCTGACTTCCTCCTCCTCTCATCCAAGCTACCATTGAGGCACTATGGCATGCTGGGTAGTCTCTTACTTTTATCAGCATGTTGAGACTGTTTGCCTCCATATCTGATCTGAATCAAGCAAACAGAAGAAAGGGACAAATATAGTGTTTATAGTCTATGACAGCCAGCATCTCACTATTCTCAGGCAAGTATGTTATACTGTGCTACCACATTTAGATCCCCTTTAAATCCTGTGGAATTTTGTGCCCACTATAGGTAGGAGGAGACAAAGACTTGGAGATAAGGCACCTGCTGTGACAGTTGATAAGTGGACAACTGGGGTTTAAATCCAGCCCCCTGCAGATCTAAAATTAATAGTATTTATTCTTCGAACAAGCTGCATTCTATAAACATTGTATCAGGATGCTAATATTGTAGAATGGGACGCATTACACCCGCCACATACCTGGGTTGAGTTCAATTGGGTCGTACTCGCAGCACAAAGATGCCCCAGCCCAAGCATGGCCGAGAGCTGCCCTTAATAATACAAACACAGTCTTACCAAGAACAAAGTTCTTCTGTATTTGCTTTGCCCTGGGGTCGAGGAACTTGTAGACTAGTATGGATGGTACCAAGTTTTATTTCACACAGAAAATGGTACTATTTTTAAGTGATGTTATTTTTGAGATTATAATATAATTGCATAATTTCTCCCTTCCCTTTACTCCCTCAAACCTAATCAGATGCCCTTCTTACTTTCAAATTCATGACCTCTTTCTTTCATTAATTGTTGTCACATACATACATGTAGATATATATTCCTAAATACATAAGCACAACCTGCTCAGTCTATATAATGCTACTTGTGTGTTTTCAGAGCTGACCCTCTGATAGTCAATAAACAGCTGGTGTGCTCTTTCCTGAGGAAGACTAGTTCTTCCTCTCTCAGCTTCCTTGGCTGCCTATTGCTCTTTGTCTAGAGTTGAGGTCTCCAGGGTCTTCCCCACTCACTTTGGCATGTGCATTGTTCTTCTTGTTCAGCTCATGTTTACATACTCATGCTAGTAAGACTTTTACTGGTTTACCTTCTGACATTCCTAAGAAACACAATATCACAGTAAAACTCCCTGATTCTCTGACTCTTACAATCTTTTTGCCTCCACTTTCTCTTTATCTTCTTTGAAAATATTCTCCACTGAGACAAAAAATAAAAAAATAAAACAAAGCAAAATTGTTCAAACAGGAGTAGGGATGCTCGTACTTCATCCAGAGAACTCGGACTTTCCCATTTGCTCAGATCCCACTAGATTAAAGAGAGAAAAGCGCAAGTTTGGGTGAGGGTTGTTCATGTCATGGGGACGTGGTGGACAGAGAATAATGACAGACAGTGTTCTTGTGACATCTCCATGAGGCTTCTTTACTAGAAGCAGCTGAAGGAGTTTTTGAGTCACAATTATGGGCAAGCATCCCAGGATTTTACTCACTAAGAGGGTAACCTTGGCAAGGTTTTCCACCGCTATTTCAGTTTTCTTCCCTGCAAAATGGGGGCAACACTAGTGGAGTGGTTAGGAGATCTGATGAAGGTCTAAGTACAATACATCCAGCACAAACTTAATTAATTTAGGAACTAATTGGCCCTCAATCATGATTATTACTGTACTTCCTCATTCAAATCATTTTCTTCAGTTGTTCTCAACCTGGAGTCTTGACTCCTTTGAGATTGGCGTATCAGAGATCCTGCATATCAGATATTTACACTACAATTCCTAGCAGAAGCAAAATTCCAGTTAGAAGTAGCAACAAAATAATTTTATGATTGGAGGTCACCACAACATGAACAATTGTTTTAGGAAGGTTAAGAAATTGCTGTCTTTCTTCATTTAGTTTGTTCGGTGGGAGGAAAGAATGTATCTGATAAGTTATCTCCATCCACAAAATAAGCCAATTCGAGTCAAATTAAAAAGAAAGGGCAGGTTTATTAGAGGAAGACAGTGGCTCTTGGGCCAGTTCACAGGCCTCAAAAGACAAGACTAGAGGAAGTCACATCCTGACTATGGGGGAAGAGTTTTTATGGATTACAGGTGAAGGAAAATGACATGTCTGCCACAAGCTGGACTGATGCCCAGATGTGGGCCTGGGGCAGGGTCTTGGGTGCTGTCAGGAATGTCAGGAATGCAGAACTGGGCTTCTAGCTGTCTTTCTTATTCAAAGGTTTTCCAAGTGGGAGGGATTGGAGGGAGAAGGAGATGAGATTTGCTGGAGCACATGGGGGAGGGGGGTGGCGGCAATCGGGAATTTCAACTGAACAGCATCACAGTAGAAAAATAGGAAGTCTTTGTGTGTTCTAGCTTCTTTCCAGTGCTGTGAAAAAAAAAAAAAGTCTGAACAAAGCAGCTTTGTCAGAAATAGGTTTATTTGTCTAACACTTTCTGTTATGATCCATCACTGAGAGAAATCAGAGAACCTGGAACTTCAGGCAAGCACCCAAAGACAGGCTTGCTTGCTAATTCACACAGCATCACCTCTGACAGGGAACTTGCACAACCAAAACGTGGTACAGCAGGGGAATGCTGCTGGATGGCCCATGGCAGGCTCAGACAGGTTCGTGCTTACCTAGCTTTCTTGGGCCACCCAGACCCAGGGAATGATACCACTCACAGTAGGCTGGGCTCTCCTACATCAGTTAGCAATCAAGACAGCCCCTACAGAAAAGCATACAGGCCAATCTGATCTGGGAAATCCCCCTACTGAGACTCCCTTATCAGTAGAATGTCTAATAAATCCAGTAGACAAACTTAACTACAACAATGTGAAAAGGACTTTAAGAAGACTCCAGTTATTTTCCAAGCAAGCTAGATGAGGAAAGGTTGTGGGAAGTCCCGGAATCTAGGTGTGATACGTGTTTACTGATGTTCTGTTTGTAGAGACAGAATGGTGCTTTTGTAGAATGCTGAGCCTTTGGCTTTTGCTTATAGTAAATAAAGGGACAAATTACTTAGCTCTTCTAGCTTCTGCTGGAGTCCTTTCCAATGTTTCTTGTCAGGGATGCAGACCTCCAAGGGCAGGCCCTAAGAATATTTCCTCTGTAAAATACAGAGCAGCTCTGGGTACCCAGATAAAAACTTGCTCACTGATTGGATATTTGAATGAAACCTCAGAAGTGATTCCTTCTTTATGCTCTTCCTTGCCAGTCTCATTCTCACCCCAGCCCTGGCCCTTCCTCACCTTAACTACTGTGTGGCTTCTGTTATGAGAGATCCCTCATTGTCACACACCTGCCTTCCTTTGGGTTGGCTGTTTTCTACAATCCCTGTGGTTTCTGCAATCATCTTGAGCTCAGAGGTGGGAATTCCTTGCTCTTTGGTGTAGGACTGAAGCCTGCATCCTGTATCCTTTGCCAAGCTGCCTTCCCTGAGCCCGGGCTCCTCTACTGCCTATGTGCCTCCAGGGAACAAAAGGGTGACATTTGTCAGCTGTAGGAAGTGCATCAGGGAAGAGTCTCCAAAGGCCTGATACCCTCTGACCTTCAGGCTCCATCTGTTTGTTTTTGTGGAAAGACTCAGTCCAGAGAATAATGTATTTACCCTTTCCATAGTTTAAAGACCTAATGTTTATGACAAAAGGAGAGGAGAGGCTTTACCCAAATAAAATAACACTGTTGCCATCAAGACACCCCTACCCTCCTTGAGTCCTGTTTTGACTCCTTGAAAATCACTCCCAGTCTCTAGTTAGGCTCTAGTCTGGGATCTCCATCTGTTGAGAAGCCTATTGTGATAAAGGCAGCCCCTATCAAAGCAGAAGAGAAACACTCATGGAAGATATCCCCAAGCTGAGGAAATAAACCCATTCACAAAGCAGCATCTCTCACTCTGTAATTTTTCAGGTCTACATGACTAACATGAACTCTGGGCACAAGCCTTACCTCTGCCTCCCACTTAACTTACAGCCACAGTGTCAAATACAGCAGGCATTCTGGACACATTTACTGAGTAAATGATCTCCAGAGTCTAGAGGAGACCCTCCAAAATAACACAGGTTAGGCACAGCTCTGCGTACCTTACAGAAATTAGCTTCCTATACCTCAGTTTCTTCATCTGTGAAATGGATATGATTGGAAATAATATCATGCTAACTGGGTTAACAAAATCATTCAAGGACACAGGGCCAAAGGATTATGAAGCCAAGGTTTGACCCAAGCAATCTGTATCTTAAGTGTCAGGTGTCAGCTCGATGATGATGATGGTGGTGGTGTTATGTATGTGTGTATATGTGTATATGTGTGTGTGTGGCACACATATGCCACAGCATGCAATTGGAGGTTAGAGGACAACAACTTTTAAGACTTGATTCTCTCCTTTCAGCACTGGTTCCAGGATGCAACTCAAGTCATCAGGCTGCTGTGACAAACATTTCTACATTCTAAGCCATTCCAAGGTTCTATTTCTTTTTTTCCAATCATCCTTCATTATCCCCACCTCCTTACTACCACCATGGCAGACACAAGTGAGAAGTCAGTAAATGAGGTCCCTAAAGAAAGAGACAGACTCTGTTTATTCATCCTGCATCCCCTGCCTGACACAGTGCCTGAAAAAGTAATCAAATTTGTTGAATGAATGATGAGATTTCTAAGCTACAAATGAGTGATTACATTTTTAATTTGTGTGTTTTATGCATGGGAATATGTACATGTGTATGTATGTGCATGTGCAGACCTGAAGATGTTAATAGCTGATGTCTTCCTTAATTGTTCTCCCCTTTCTTTTTCTTCTTTTTCTTTTGAGACCATTCTGTTTAATTCCATGGCCCAGTTTTATTTTTTTTCCTTCATTTTTTGTTTCTTCAAGTTACATCTCAATTGCAGTCCCCTCCCTATTCCCCC